>DWQX01005546.1:0-12791 GCA_018245475.1 Pharmacophagus antenor
ATATATAAGTATGGTATGTATAGAATTAATTCAACTCAATTGTGTCTATATTTAAGAAAATATATATGTATATATATATATGATAGAGTATTAATCATCAATAATTATGAAAGAATTGGCGCACTTCATTTATATTATTGATACACGTAACTAACAACCCTATTTTTTATTGACGTATCATTTGGTTACTATGTCGCTTTAAAGCAATAGTCAGGAAGTTAAATCAGTTTTCAGGCATATGGCATATGTTTGATTTTAAAAATATGAAATTATGTATAAGAATGTAATAATATAGTATCATGACGAACAAACAAATCGTGTCATGAATTCAGGAGATAATGAAAGAAGTCTTTATTAAATTTCTAACTTGAATAGAATGCTTTTAACATTTTCTATAATATGGGGTGATAACAATTTTAATTGTAATAGTGTTATCTTGTCGCTTTGTTTATTGATTGTATTCATAATTCAAATATTTAGTGTTTAAAAATATTTTTAGTATAGTTAGATAAAGTAATAGGATAGTTAGCTAAGGTAATAGGCTGTTAAGAATTATAACCTATTATAAGTAAAAGGAGATATTCTGTTAGTTCGGCAAGTAAAATATTTTTTTGTTTTGTTTGGTATGTACAAGGTTGTGTGGAAGGGATCGCTTTTAACGATGTAACCTTCCATTGCGCATTATCTATTGGTTACGGTAATTTTATTTTATAGTTAATATTTTTATATTATTCTGTTACATTAATTTAGTAAAAAACGTCATTTATACAAAAAATTAACATCCCTCTCGGCGCAGCAGTTTATAGCTCGCCTTTAAACACGGAGGTCTCGTGTTCGATTCCCGGATCACATGAGTCTGGAGGTGATAGGGTTACGAACCCGCATGCCTGTTTAACTTTAAAGTCAACCTGCCGCTATAATAGCATGGCTGTGGCGTGTGAGTGCCAGAAATATTGGGGGCTAGCACGCTTCATCACTTTGCGGCTTCATTGTCACTTAACTTAGTAAACTTTACTTCAAGATGTAATACTATAACTAGATAATAATACTTAGACTATTTCGACTGCCTCCGTGGCGCAGTGGTTTAGTAGCTTGCCTTGTAACACAAAGTCCCGGGTCTGATTCCCGGGCCACAGCAGTAGTGGAATCTGAATGGTGGTAGGATTTTTCAAACCCGCCTGGCTAGCTACCACTCTCAATGTCAATCTACCGCCATAACAGCATTGCTGTGTTCCGACAGTCATAAATGTGAGAGATGTGTTCTGGGCGAACAGGCTTCACCATCTACGGCATCATTGTCACTTAACATCTGATCAGATCGAGGCCAAGTGTTAGCCCATAACCGATAAAAAAAATATATTGTATAGGCTATATGTTAACGCTAGCTTTTATTACAGAGCCTAATGACGTAACGTCAAAATGAAAGAAATAGGACTGAAGCTACCGACAAGGAACGTACTCACCGGCGCCGTGGTGAACTGGGAGGAGGACGAAATGGCCGGCCTAGGTGATAGCCCCGAAAACCTAACGTTAGCGTGGAAAGACTTATCGGTGTACAGAAAAAAGAAGATCCAGAACAGTATATGGAGATCGGCTGTTTACGAAGAGGTCAAAGTACTCCACGGAGGTTAGCATACTAAAATTAATTTAATCACATTTAAATTCGATTTTTAAATTTTATTAACAATTTTCCTATTACTTATTAACAGAAGATTACCTGATACTAGAATATGAAAAATTATGCCTTATGATTATAGATAAAATAGCTTTAACTTTCGTTAACAACAATTCAGAGCTAATGAAGATAGATTGGATACAATAAATTCACTCATACAAAGTCATTGTATATATGATTTCAAAAGACTTTTCTAGACTTAAATTGGAATAAAGTGAAAAATACTTTGGTCTATCAAATTTTAAATGTATCGTAATTAAAAATAAACATTAAACGTTGTTAGAATTCTAGTAAAGTAATATATATAAATTTACCTATAGGGCAATCTATTTTCATCGTTTTAAATCACATTCCCAATTGTGATATACCAATAATTTTAATATCAGTACATTAAACTAGACTTTTCGGCTTATGTCGTAGTATCGCCGCTAGCACATATAATGGTATAGATAAACTAACAACAATTCCGACTCGATCCATAAAGTATAAAACTAAAGTTAAAAGCTTAAACGATGCGAAAACAAATGCGTGGTGAACACAAAACAAATAAGGTTTACTTTTGTAGATACATAATTGTTAGTACCGTGTAAAAACTACACATCTCCATTTAAACCAGTCTGCTGACGAAGGCTGTAATTTTTGTACTAATAATAACAGATAAAAAATACAACGTAGAGATAATACGCTTGGAGGGCTACTGCTGTTTTAAATTAAAAAAAAATGATTGTCGAATTCTTTCGTTTATAATTTTTACGATTACTATATAACGGATAAAATTTAGTATAAGATTATCGTCTTTTTTGTGGGTCTAACTGAATAGGCGTTAGAAATATCGGAGTTAATTGACAATTGATGTTAAGTGACAATGAGTCCGTGGTAGTGGTAAAACGTTCTCGCGCAATATACTCGGATTGCCACATGTACACAGCTATGTACGCTGTTACGGCTGCACATTGTCAGTGTTAGCTAGTGCGAAATAAAAAGAAAGCGAGTGCGAGATAATCCTACCATCGTCCGGACTCCACTACTCACTTGGCCCCGGAGTAGAGCTAGAAACCTTCCCGTTACAAAATAAGCAGTAAACCGCTGCGCCACGTGAGCAGTCAACATCAGCTCTACCTCTTAGTTAAGAAAGTTTTCGCTTTTGAATAATGATAGCTCGCGAATCACCGGATTCGCGAGCCAGTTTTGATAAAGCTGTAATAGTCACTAAGACTAACAGCGCTTACTTCACCGAATCCAGCAGCAGCAGCAGCAGCTTTTGAATAATAAGTAAACTTGATATAAAAATTCTATTTTATAATTCACCTGTATCCAAATTTTTACAATTTAAAGATTAGTAACTCGTTATCTCCTTGCGTTACGTGACACGAAGCTGTTAACGTAATTGTCGAACTACGTAAACATTATGATATTTACAAATTGTCAAAACAACGAGGACCATGGTAATTTTGTTTTTTTTTATTGTTATTTAGTGAGTGGCGTTGTTTCGTCTGGCAATCTAGTGGCGCTAATGGGGTCGAGGTAAGTTAAATGGAAATTTATATCATTTATACATTGTTAAATATTTACAATATGTGTTAAAAGCATAGACTATATTTACTATACTAGCTTCGACTATAGAGTATCCTTACTTTAAAAACTACCTGCCTATCGCCGTTAGACTTTAGAACGAACTACCAGCGAAGGAGCGTGAAGTTGTTGTTAAAAAGTTTTTAAAAAGTTATGGAATTAGTATTTATCATAGTAGTTCTTCCTTCATTTTTCTTTAACTTACATTATTTTATTATTGTGATTTTTCTTTCACATTTTCCTATGTTATTTATATCGATTTATGAAGTTTTATATGTCATGTCAAGATATGTTTATAGTTTGTATATTTATTTATGTATTTTTAATTACTGCCAAAATTTTCACGCACCCTCATATTCATCTTTCCTCAATACTTAGGAGGACTAATAAAAAAATCTATTTCGCATTAAGCCCGCGTAATGCACAAGGTTTTGTGCATTATAGCTTTTGAATAATTTTTTTTTCTATTTACTTTTCACTAATTATTGTTTCTGAGTACACTTTCTACATACATATATATAACGTCTGAGTGAAAATAAACTAGATTGAAACTATTTAATATAATTAACAAAGGAACATAACTCGATAGTCTTCATTTAATGTCGTATATATAGATGAACGAGCTTGTGGAAAAATAGTGCGGGTTATGAACAAGCAAGTTATTGTGCTGCTTGAGTTATGATAATTATATTGATTGGTTGAATACTTTCGATGAAAAATGTCAAATGCAGAAACTGTTTCCGTTCTTTGGACAGCTCGAGTTGACAACTGAATGAAATAATTGCACCATTAACACAAGTCCAATAATAACACTCATTCAAGACAAAATTAATTAGGAAGTATTAAATTATTTTTTCAATCGCGACTCTCTTAGCTTTTTATAATTTATCAAAATATGTTCAAGGCTATAACTGCCCATATATATTTTTAATCGTTTACAAAATAACAGACGGAACGAGTGTTAAAGCTAATCGGTTTAATGGCGTTCTTTGTGCGCTGCTTTTAATCGTTGAAATGAAGACTATTTAGATATGGTCTACCTGATTGGTCTTCGCAAGACTTACCATTTCTATAGTGAGTTATTGACGTGGTTTATTACAAGTAAGGAATAGCTTCTAGTGTGCAAGATATCAGATAAAGATCTGATGTAAAGAATGTCGTACTATTAAAATAACGTAGTATCTACATAACTGTCATAAAAAGTGATCGATTGAAAGGGTTTGCGGGTTTTTCGAGTGGGGTTTCTCATAACTTACCAAGCGTATTAACAACGAAGTTATCTGGTATTTCGAAGACTCCGTAAGCGATCACCGACTAATTTTTAAATCATATCTACCTTTATTTTTTTTTCTTGGAGAATCTGAAATGGATAAAATTCCGCTACTGAGTATAGCGGAAGAATTATGTTGGACTTACTGACAAGAACACCACGGGTTCGTTCATGCCCTGATTCGAACATTTGCACACAACCGTAGTCCCGACACCGTTGACTCTAGTGGATTCCCTTCATGCAAGAGTGCAGTTGAATTTTCTTACCCAATCTCGTGTTAAAGACACACGCCATACAAATGATAGATCACACCACAATCCGCGGCCATATCTTTTTCTCTCGATAATGCGGCGGGTTTTTTTATATCGATTATAGCCTAACACGACCTCGATTTCACCTGATAGTAAGTGACGGTAAGGCCGTTGATGATGAATATTTTTGCACAGAATATTTCTGGCTCTCACATATATGCTGCCGGAACACAGCAATGTTGTTATGGTGGTAAATTGACATTGACAGTGGTAGTTAGCCAAGCGGGGTTGATAACCCTACCACCATACAGACTTCACGACTCCTGTGACCCCCGAACCGAACTAAGTACCTCCGCGGTACAAGGCTAGCGGGTAAACCACTGCGCCATAGGGTCATTCAAAATTGATTGT
Source organism: Pharmacophagus antenor (assembly GCA_018245475.1). Classification (NCBI taxonomy): domain Eukaryota; kingdom Metazoa; phylum Arthropoda; class Insecta; order Lepidoptera; family Papilionidae; genus Pharmacophagus; species Pharmacophagus antenor. The sequence continues at coordinate 5,180 of DWQX01005546.1, forward strand.
GTAAATAACAAGTGAATTCGGCGATGTGTCCAAAGTAAATAATTTTTATAGAGACTTTTTGTTGCTAATAAATGGAACCGTCTGTCGGTACAGTGGTGCCGGCAAGACAACGCTGTTGGCGGCGATCAGTCGCAGAGATAAAAGTGCGATAACCGGCTATCTCATGCTGAATGAGAGGTTGGCCGGCGCTGACCTCATTGCACGTATCTCTGGCTTCCTACCGCAGGAAGACCTGTCTATTGGCGACTTGACGGTGAAAGAACATATGGAGTTTATGGTGAGTCTGTCGCAGTTGTAAGCGTTTTATTTCGTATTTAACTTTTTTATGAACTGAGGGTACAGGACAATGTTAACATCGCATGCTAAAAGTTAAATATAATATTGACTATTAAAAAAATAATTGTCTAAAATTTTTAAATGTTCAGAAGTGTTTGAAAGAAGAAAAAAGGATTTTCTTGTGTATTCATCCATGAGTATCGCAAATACCCTCATTACGGGGACGTCGACCGTAAAAAGTTAGTCTTTTCTGAGCGGGTTCTTGATTTTTTTTTAATAAAAGATGTTTTTCAATCCTTACATCATCAATTATCTGCCAATGAAAATCACGCTTAATTCGGTCCAGACGTTTCGGAACACAGTAAAGAAAAGCAAATATAACATGTAAACATTCGTATGATTAACCAATTAAATGTTTTTCACAACTATATCTATTCATCATCAATAAAGTACTACGATGCGTGAGAAACACAAATTTTTCAATAGTTTCGATACTATTAAAAGGTTATATAAAGTAAATTACGACGAGTCACACGATTTAACTTTCATTGTAGTAAAATGTGTTTTTTTTTTAATTTCTATAATGTCAATTAAAAACTAAAGTATTGTACAACACGGGTAATTGATTAAAGAAACATCTGTAATTTAAATATTACAAGTAGTTATTAAATTTTTTTTTGTATAAGGGATTATTGGAAAACTTGCATGAAAATTATTAAACACATTTTCGCTAATTAGAAAAAAATCTATGTACCGAATATATCTTTTTCTACTTGACATTTACACAAACAGTATTAATTATTTTATGTGATGAACAGATTAGTAAAGAGATATTATTCGATTTAGTTCCCACGTTAGTGGCATCTATAATAAGCCATTTGAATATATTATTCAAATATAATCTTAAAATACTTTTATTATTTACCGTGAATGTATAACATTACAGATTAGCATAATCTAATGTTATAAATATAATGTCATTTTAGTGTTAAGTCTTTTTATTTTTATTTATCACCACATTAATTTTTGTTAAGACCGTGTTTACTTAAAAGTAGATAAAATAATTTAAAATTATTGAATCCACTAAAATTATTACTTTTATTGTTCATAAAGGAATATTTTTAAACGACGCACCATTTATATATTATTACAATGTAGCTGTAAAATTATTTTGGACTTTAAAATTTTGACATTTGTGTAATCATGCTTTGTTAAGTCGCGTCCTCATTATATGTTGACCTATGCTTATTGTAATGCATTAAAAACAATTTTTCCCCCCAAAATATCGAAGCGAAAATAAATAGAAACTGAAACAGTACAAAGGTTTAATTGAAATTATGAAAAGGTGCAAAATCCATTTTTTTTTAAATATTATGAGACCAACACTCTTTCTAAAAAAATAAAGCGCCATAAAAAAGATTCGCGTCGAATTGAGCAATTCCTTCTTGTCCTTCATTAAAAATAACTGAAATTTAAAGAAAAATTGCTACAAGGGTGTAAAATTAAGAACATTTCAAAGAAAAATTTTCCATTATATTATTATTTGAAGCTATTTTCGAGACATATTTTGCTTGTTGGTGTTACATTTTCAATGGTTTTATAACAGTGGATAGGAGGAAGCAAATTAAATAGGATCGCGGTGACGTTATCGGATATGAATGATGAACTGAAGACTGTTTTCCTAGGCGCGCCTAATGATGGACAAACGGTCCATAGCAACAGTGAGGACGAGAAGAATACAACAGCTTCTGGGAGAGCTGGGGGTCGCGAACTGCACCCGCACAAAACTGAAGGCTCTCTCCGGTGGGGAGAGGAAAAGAGTCGCATTAGCTGTTCAGGTAAGAAAATTCAGCGTACCTATAAGATTCTGGTTCAAACATTTCAATATGTAACTATGTCAAAAAACGTTAAAATGTTTTTTGTTTCTTTTATTCTTAAGTTCTTATCAAGATATTGTACCAACTGGTACAAACCATGCAACATAGCATGAATCTACGTGGCGCACCGCGCGTGGTTTACCGTCTGCTTTGAAATTTTATGGATCAATCTGTACTGTAACATCTTTATAATAAAATTAGACGATCTACTTATCCAATGATTGTGGCGTTTTTAGCAGTTTTACCATTTATTTACACTTTCCTCTATCTTACTGAAGCTATTAGCAACAACAGTAATTCGGTATATATTCAAACTCCGTAATAATATCAAGATATTGTTGTTCATCAACAGAATATCTACCTTAAGCATTGTTTCCACTTCTAATGCTAACAAACAAACTGAATAATAAAACACAATTACATTGCATCAGTAAATTCTTATTTATAGATGTTATATCGCGACAAATCAGAATAAGAAACTTAATAGATTTACATAATTAGATGCGATCTGGAGATTACATATTGATGACATTGGATTTAGACTATAATTAGTGCTCTGGGAATGGATTCTTGGAAAAGACTTAAGTGATATTCAATTTGCATACCTGATAATCAATAAATATAAACTGAATAAGAGATATCTATGCAAACTAGACATACGTGAGACATTTTATCCCATATGGATAATGCAGTCAACGTTTTATTAGAGGAGATGCAGTTACTGTTTTAATCAACTAAATGCCTTATATATAAGAATAATACAGTTTAAACTTAAATTACATTGTTTATAATGTTGTCAAACTTAATATTCGACAATTATAACTTGAAGTAATAACTAAAGATTAGATAAAACTTTTACTAATCGATATGTGATACTCATGATGTTAAATTGGAGGCATATCTTTATTCGAAACTCCTAATTTTTGTAATCGATATGGATCAAGTTACTGTCGGTGATGAATGAACAAATTTGATACGACGGGATCTCGATTGATTGATTTTTGTAATTGGAATTAGTTAATGTTATTTCTCTTGTTTTAGTTACTCAACGATCCGCCAATACTCTTTTGCGATGAACCGACCACTGGTTTGGACAGTTTTGCGGCAAGTGCTGTTGTAAGCAGGCTCAGACGATTGGCGATCGGTGGAAAACTTGTGATATGCTCCGTACACCAGCCGGCTTCTGGTGTTTTTGAGCTATTCCATCAAGTTGTCCTCCTTGCTAATGGAAGAATAGCCTTCCACGGGTCTATAGATCAGGCGGATGAGTTTTTCGCATCGTAAGTATTAGAAACACTATAAATAATTCATCAGTTAAGCGTTTAACAAATATACCAAATGGAAATCTTTGTGATTGATGTAAGGTAATTTTTAAAACATGATATATTCAGTATGACTCAAGAAGCAACATTATTTTCTCTAAAATAAAACTCGTCTGAAATTCATCACTACGGCATGCAGCATTACTGCGTTTAGTAGCTGAAGGTGGTGCGTAAGAATACTTACACTCATATCTCTCTGGTACCTTGCCCCTGCATTCCTGAAGTTGCATCAAAAGTGTACTCAGGTCATTTGGAGCCATTCTTATGCCAACGACAAGGTTACTACAAGTTCCTTTTCTATTTCAGTGTAGTATGAGTATGCTTTTCCACCACGACAAAGCAAAAACCACTTTAGGAATTTCTAAAAGATACTAACAAACTGATAAAGACAAAATATCGTAAATGAAACCACAAACCGCTTTTTTAATTCGGTGCCTTAATTGAGATTGCTATTTTGTTACATTGTTCATAATTTCTTTGTACTATCATAGAATAACTAACGAGTTATTCTAAGTATCATATAGTTATGATTTTGGTACATATTTAATTTATCAATATTTTATAATCTAAATCTAAATCTAAATATTAACAATTTACATTACGTTATTTTACAATTAATGACAAAAGTATATGATCATTACACATACTATAAATTCCGTGTGTATGTAAATCTTATTTGTCATTTATTTTTATATTTCTCTAACAGTGTAAAAGAGAATATTATAACTTTTTATGACTTGCATATCCGGTATATTGCGGTTTGTTTGTTTTGAATGAATCGCAATATTTTTAGTAACACAATTAAAAAAAGATATCCGAGGGATTTCTTAATGTAAGCTTAAAGACTTAAATTTATTATTATAGTGATATGTTTCCGGTGTTATGAACTAAGGTTTTTTTTATGGTATAGAATCTAAGTATCTGTACCAAATGTTTTACGATTTCGAAAAATATTAGTTTTGATGTTACATCTAGTGTCTAAGGTTTTCATTTTATTTTTCGTGAGCAGAATTTTAATCATTATTTCAAATGAAACATTGATAAACTTTTCTATAGCTGTTTTATATAAAAACCCAGACCTTTGTTAACGCTATAAAGTCAATTTTAAAATGCAATAGAGCAATACCTAAACATGAATTTTATAACTTCTTATATGTAGTCATATTTCTTTACATATTCTAAAATTATCTTCTACGATAATGCTTAAAACCGACTAGACTTGGTTATTAATATTTTACAGACAGTGATGTATTACCTTTTTTTTCTCGTCTGCGATGAAAGGTGAACCGGTTTGTGTCTCACAGCTAGTGTATCCAAGTGTCTCCTAAATTGACGAGTTAGAAATGGCTTAAGATCAGATTAACTGGGTGTTCATAGGCTGCATTTTTTTCATTTATAGAGTCTGTATTCTATAAAGGAACAAATATGTCACAAAGAGAATTCATAAGCTAGTATTCAAAGTTGTGTTATCGATGACCTACTCGCGCTTTATCTAAATAAATTACCGGTTTTCTTTTATTTGCAATCTATCGCTACAGCTTTGACAAGTGAGATATTCTGCATTAGCTGACGGTGGGAACCCTTGGCCCTTCAGTTTATCCTAAAAGGTTAACCGAGGTCAGATTTTGTCTATTTATAATCAATAATGATGAAACTATTATCAAAGAGGTAATTTGTTTTATAAGATATCTAACTTTTCGTTAAATTTTATATGATATTAATTTCATATAAAACACCCATCGTTTTACTCTTTGAAAAAAATTCAGTTTGATGTAAAGACACGTCACAGGACACATTTATTGCAATTTTTTATAATAGTAAAACGTTTTTGCTTTTATTCTTGAAAGGACAGCTAAATTGTTAGTTAGTTACTCTCTGTAAATGTAATTGTAGCCTTCCACTCTCTATAGTGTAATTATAATTGAGGTTATATATTAAAAGTTAACAGCTCTTTCTTAACATGTCAAAACTGACGAGGCAATTATGACTTAGCGTCATATTGAATGATGGGAATAATTATACGTTAATAGCTCGTTTGTTATTGGTTTATAATAGTTGATGTTTTAATATTTATGTGTTTCATATCTTTTAAATAACTCAAATAATATTAAGCATAAAAGACTTTTGTCAGTCAAATTTATTGTCTTAAAATCGTATTACTCAAATTCGAAAAAAGAAATCAAAATTTTAAAAGTTTAAAAACGTGATTTAAACATTACGAAAGCTGATTTAGATACTCTTGAGGAGAATTTTCTGAATTGTTATTTTGTGTAAATGCGAGTTTTCGTATTGTTTTATATGCCATGTATACATTCATCATGAATTTCGAGGCTCTATTCAGAAACATCGCTTGGATTGACTGGCATCTTAGTAATTAATATTAGGTTTAATACTTATTAGATAATAGGATCTGCTTTACACATAACCAGAAATGTTGCAACAATGTAATTATTTATTGGTTTATTATGAAAATTTGTATTTTGCAATCTTGTGAGTTCTTTACTTATTCAGCCGTTGCTATTTAATTTATATATTTGTATTTTTTTTCTATATTTTTATTATTTGTAAATTTAATATCACCAGTATATTTGCTTTCTTTTTATCTTTTATATATTTTATTTTATTTTATTCATCATTTTTTAAGTTTGAATAAAAATATAAATGTATTTGTTTCTTAAGTTATATTCACTTAGATGGTGAGCCCCAAAATACAGGTTGACCCAGTTCGAGGATCAATAAATAATTTAGTTAAGTTGGTAACTTGATAATAAATTTATTATTTTATTTACTACTACGATTAAAATTCTTTAGATTCGTTCGTTTAGTTCGTTTAATATTATAAATAGTAAACATCGATCGTACTCTTTTAGATATTTCAAGAGATCTTCTAGATAATCACTTCTGAATACTTCTAGAGAGGAAACAAAACGTAAGCTTTGTTTTTTGCGCTAGTCTGAACTTCAAATGCCCCGTCGGCTTCAACGCGGCGGAATACTACGTGTCGCTGTTAGGCGTCCAGGCGGACAAAGAAGTGGAGAGCCGCGAGAGGATCCGTCGCATCTGCAATGAGTATCAGCGGTCCGAATTCGCGCTCGCCATAGAGAACCAAATCGGCGAAGTCAAAGATGAAATCGAATACTTCAATGGCACCACGGATCCTAAGGTAAGCTTTAGGAATCTTTAAATTGCTGATTGATTTAAAGTAAACAGTTTTGATTTCATTCTTAATTTCGGTAACAAAAACAAATTTGATTGTGAAGTATCAAATTCCTTTTTAGATAACGTAATTTGTTTCTGAAATAAATTATCAAACAACATACTTATTTATGGATTAATTAATTTATAATATTTGTAAAAACAAATTGCCCTTTAATGTTGCACGGTCACAAACAAAAAACAAATCTGACTTCAATATTGACAATTAAAATAATTCTGAGAATCAAATTAGTAGAAAGAATTCGAGTTTAAGACAAATGTGTCATATGTCTTTGTATTTGTAAATATTATATTATATTATGGAGGCATCAATTTTTAACATGTGATGAAGTATCATAATAATATAATTTTAAATAACGATTTTTATTTCTTACATGTTTCGTTCAATGTTTTAAGTGATAATCATCCTTTCCCACCCTCGCATTTCAAAAGTATTTTAACTATTCTTTCTATGAAAAAAAAACGGCTTTTTTTAACGAACGCCTAAGTCGGAAGAATTAAAAAAATGGTAACCGTCTAACCTAACTAATGAACATTTTTTTTAATCGCTACCTGTCAAAATGGATGACACGCGATTATAATACGTTGCGTTTGACATATCCGAAAATGATAAAGTTTCAACAATGAATACAGATAAAAAATTAAACAGAATCACTTCGATTAAGAAATTAAGTGTGTAAATATATCTAAATAATACCCGATATTACACATACATACAGAATTTTTATACATACTAGGGTACTAAATTTGTATGACATATATTTTTAAATGTTGTGAAGTGGTATATATATACCCTTTATTTTTAAAATACCAGTGGTACTTTATCAATGATATAATTTTGTTTGCTTCTAAACGATATATACGACTTTATCTGTTAATAATTAAGAATGATTTTATTAAATTGTCAACTTATAACAACAA
>DWQX01005547.1:0-12787 GCA_018245475.1 Pharmacophagus antenor
TTCTATTCTATAGGTTTCTATTCTATAGGTTCTAGAATAGGTTTAACAGTATAAATATATAAAAAAATAATTTTCTTTTACTTATTGCAAACATTTAGGTGAACTAAAGACACTTTTGGTAGAGCTTCACAAGCCTTCGATAGCTCAGTTGGTAGAGCGGTGGACTGTAGAGGTGTAATTTGCTGTCATCCATAGGTCGCTGGTTCAAATCCGGCTCGAAGGAGTTTCTTTTTATTAACAGTTTTTTTTGCATTTTATTCACGTTGTCAACGTTTGTTTACATGTTTATTAATATTTTGTTACTTTGCGGTTGTAAATTATAAATGTAATCGAAATTGATAAGCAAATAATAATATGTTTAGATGTGAAATACATACTTTGTTAAATTTTGTTAAAAAAAAAATAAGGACAAGCAGAACGAAGATAGCAACACATAAAAAAGGAAATAATATTTATATTTAAGTAAAAAACGATTGATTGCCTCCTGTGAGGTTTGAACTCACGACCCCTGGTTTACGAGACCAGTGCTCTACCACTGAGCTAAAGAGGCTGACGTGCGAGATGCTTAAATTTTAAGTCTTGTTACTATTCAAATAATGTTTTTATTAGAAAGAAATAAAAATTATGAATTAATTTGAATTAAGTACTCCTCAATCTATGTTTCATATAGTAATACGCAAGAATAAGATATCTGTTATAATAAAAGAATGTTTAGAATTTAGACATGCTACATATGTAAAGTAAATAACTACGTAACAATATGTAGATACAAGAAACTTTTTTCGAGTTTAGCTTCGCTTGTTACTTGAATAGGCATTTCAAAATTGCTAATTAATATGCTAGCTAATCTTTTACAGCTGTAAATTAAGATATAATCTATACCTAAATTTAATAAAAAAAGAAAAAAGGAAGCTAAACAATTAATTATAACAATTATTTAAATTTTCTAAACTAACACAATAAAAAACTTTAGTTTATAGTTTTTAATAACTGTTTATTTAAATTAACTTATTAATATAATCGTTATGTTTTTTTTTAATTTTCTTTAATCAGGTTATTACTATGGTAAAGTGTAAAATTAGTGTAAAAATTGATTTGCGCGCAAAATGTTTTGTCTCTTGTTAAAAAACGTTATTATGAAACCAGATATAACCAGGGATAATTGTTGTTTAATTTAAACTAAATTTCAAAGTTTAAAAATTAAAATTGAAAAAAAAAATAGCATGCTACTACAGTTAAACGTTTATTTTTGTTGACACTGTAGAGAGTACATTATAAATGTAACATTCTACAGTTCGCTAAGAATTTCTAATCAAAAAAATATATGAATATATAAAAAACAAAAAAACATTAAAAGAAATTTTGCGTGTTAAGTTTTTTAACGGTTAGCGGTCGACGACTTCTAATTTTACTTTATCCTAGTTAAAATGTGTCTTTAGCAAGTTCATAAGAAAAACAACAATAGCTAATCAAATTAACAAAACTATTTTCCTATAATACGGTAGTAACAAAATGGTACATAAACCATAAAGAATTATAACAAAGTCCGGCGGCGTGTACCATAGTGGCGCCGCAGCGGCGCCTTCCAACCGTAAAGGGTTAAAAAAGTTTACAATTTTTAATATTATACATTTTATACAGAGTAGTTTTTTGGTAGAGAGATTTTCCTTCATTAGTTTTAATTCAAATTGATATTTAATATCTTTAGAAATCAAAACACGCTGAACGTGAGCAGTGCTGGATACTTGTTAGGTTTCTGTGTCAATAAACCATTGCTGATAATAACGAAGATAAAAATAAAAATTTAATTTCTAAAATTCTCGAACCTAAAAATAAAATTTCTTCACTATATCTTATTATAATTTTAATCGTCGAACGTTTAATAATAAATCGTTAAAAAATCTGGGTTTTTTTTTGTTCTTTTACTGTCTAAAGGAAATTTAGGAAAAATTTTGTTAATTAAAATTTTTCTAACTCACCCATAATATTTAATGTCCTTAAATGGATTCTTTTAGTTAAAGCTGATCGTGCTATATGGACTCATATTTCACCAATATAATTTTCAGTTAGGATGCCGACAGACCACAAACATGCGTTTTAAAAAAAATACTAACATTCTCCCTTTTTGTCGGTACTAAAATGAGTATAAGCAAAAATTGCTTTAAATAAACACCACCTATAAAACTATCGTATTCGTGTATTGTAAAGCATTCTGTAGTAACGACCTTTCACTACTTGAAAGAGATACATCGACCTTTCACACGCCTTTCACGACAAAGGTGAACAAACTAAGGTACAATGAAGAGGGTAATGTATTGTAATTGTATTTTCTTTCATGTATCAGTTTGCTTATTGCTTTTCTTCTTGACGTTTCACACGTGTTTAATATACTTTACGCATGAATTATTTCACTTAACACATAATGATCTTTATTATTTGATCGAATATTACACATTAGCGGGGAACTTCCTTTGTGACGCCGTGGTTTATCGCTTGTCTCGTCACACGGACGTCCCAGATTCGATTCTCGTACACCGTGAGAAGTAGAGTTTGAATGGTTAGGTATTTTCGAACCCGCCTGGCTCACCACCAGTCCACCACTGTCAGTGTCAATACATCGCTATAACAACAATGCTGTGTTCCGTCAGTAATACATGTGAGAGCCAAAACACATGTACACTTTATCTACTTTCACACCGTCACTTCAAATCGTCAAAAAAATATGTTTTTAAATCTAAAGTAACGATATCTTCTTCTATGTCTAAGGAAATTTCATTTGTCAAAGCAACCTTTTAGTAAATTTATAAACAAACCAATTCTGAGCGAGCAAAATGTTCTTACACATTATTTTGGCAAATATCGCGAGAAAGTAATACGAGAAGAAGCACAAAATCAGTATTTGATAGAATAAAATTTTACACGAAATATATACTTAATGTTTTTTTTTGTAATGAGATAACACAACCTGAATTTCAAATGACTAGTAAGTTATATAGCTCTTTAGATAGTCTTAAAAAGTCGACAGTAGAATATTATATTAAACACAGTTCCTTCAAAATAGCAGGTCTTCAAATGTAGCGCTATCTTATTCGACATAAGATGAAAATAAATTAATGAAACTTTTTGCACGGTTGTCTTTATTCACATTCCCGTTTTACTGGACGCCGTAAAACCCGAGACGTATTTCAAAAGTGCTCTCCAGTTTAGAACGGCGACTAAATGAAAATGAAGACTGTAATTTAGAAAGAAATAAAATGTGGGACAGATGTCGATACACAATTGATAAAATAGTGTTTTCAGTTTTTTAAAATATTATTTATTACGATTCTTTCTAAACTAGCACGTTTTAACTGTATCGCACATCACAATCACTTATTAACATCAGGCGCGATTGTGGTAAATGACGATTTAGAGGAAAAATGTAAAAAGCATCTATCCCTTTTACTCACATATCTAATCAGTTAACTGCAACAGACGTATTTGAAATATTTGTCTTTTGGTCTGGGGGTTATCTTTTTAAGTTAGCCTGCATCTGGGGTGAAGACAAAGTCTCAGCCTAAAGGTTCAGCCTCAGTGCATAATGGGGGTCCCCGGCATCTCCCACGGAACGCACCGATGCCTCCCTGCACTGTGAATGGACGCGTCACAAGAATACCATACCCTTGCACTCACTTAGATCATGAGGAACCCCGCCCTCAGAATAACACTACCGTAAACCATTCCAGTCGCTTTCGACGACAGTATTTACCTTAGTCCAATTCTTTATAGCCTAAGAGTATAGGGTAGATGTATTTGCAACCTAACAATAATAATTTATAACTTCCTTTTTAGGCTTTACGTCATGTAAATGGCTACACATATGTACCCGGTCGATAGACCGGACAATGGTTACTAAACCCCTTTTCTTCATTGCCCTTACATTCATTTTAATTAGCTTTCAGTTTATGCACTTGATTATTATTTTTTTCGGTAATGGAATAAAATTTAACCTCGATTTCACCTGATGTTTATTGATAATAAGGTCCTATATGGTGAAGGTTGTTCGCTCAGAATATATCTGGCGCTCACATATATGACTGTCGGAACACAGCAATACTGTTATGACTAGCTAGGGCAGTTTGAACAATCTTACCACCAGCCAGATTCTTTTGGCCTGGAAATCGAATTCGAGACCTCACAAGTTAAGCGGGTAAAACATTGTGCCACGCAGACGGTGGAAATGTAATTTATCAACATTTGTCTATGAGAATCGCTCTGAAGTTTTACCTCTAACATTGCATTCGGACTTAATAGGCTTTCAATTTAAAACATTGATACAAACAAAGCTTTATGTATAAGATCGGGATATTTTTTTGAAAATTGCATAATACAGGTTAGTACATAGTTTTGCACAGCCACACAGATTCAGCACAATGGCGTATTATGTGTACAATGCGGGTCCTAGATTGTGCACTGCTTTGAATGCTCATTGAACGAAGCCCCCGGAGATTCCTGGCACCTCGCCGACAATGGCGGCCGGGCGTGTTGAGACATTCCGCAATTTTCACAAACCCCTTCCACGTAATGCAATAAGCGCTCCATTCATTACGTAATGGTTTGGACAATTTCCACGCATCTTTTTAAATCGCTCTAAATTTTTGTATCTTTTTTCGGGGCTTTTGATTGAGAAACGTTTATTAATCACGTATGATTGAAAAGGGTTCTGAGGACCTCCGTGGCGCAATGGTAGACCTTGTACCGCGGAGGCCCGGTTCGGTTCCCAAGACTACATTAGTAGTGGAGACTGGATGGTGGTAAGATTTTTTTAACCCGCTTGGCTAGCTATCATCTTCAATATCAATCTGCCGCTACTATAGCATTACTGTATTTCGGAAATCCGACATATGCGAGCCAGATGTATTCTGAGTGAACACGCTATCCATCAATCTTTTTTTTATTTATTTATTTTACGTTGGGGAAATGCCTTCGCATATCTGCCTTCGCCGGGAAAAGGACAAATTATGTCGGATTTGCACCGGCTATAACCCCCACGATGTTCCATCTTCAGCGCTTTACAGTAGGGTCACGGGAATGCTTTCGCACACCTCCGCAACCCGATCAGCGCTGGCCGCAACGTGCAGCCCCTTCTCAGGGGGAGGTAACCCTCCCCTATCCCCTCCTGGTGAGACGCGTTGTAACACGCAGCGTGCCCTCCTATCTGGCCTTTTACGGTCAAATGGGCAACGGACCCCCTCGAGTCCGTCACGAGGAGGGCATGGGAGCCGAGAGGACGAGCACCCGAAAGCACAGGTCCTCCAAGCTCCTTGCGGCGGATCTGGTCTTAGACTCCGCCGCCAACCGTAATTCGGCCGCGGAAGGTAGGGTTACCCTTTCTCCCTCGCAGGCTCACCGCCGCCGCATCTACGGTTCGACACCGCTTAGTCACCGCCTGGGGCCGGCTGAGTGGGTTGCTTTTCGCTTCACCGTGGGTAACCAGGCCACGGTTATTAAGATCCTCAGCCACGACAAGGCAGGAACCCGTTGAGGGGACGCTATCCATCTACTAGGTTATTATCGCCTACTATCATATGTAATCGAAGCCAAATGTTACCTCAAAATTATGTAAATAAGGGGTAGGACAATATTCAGAATATATAATAACAATATTTATTTGTTGAAAGCGCTATTTTTAGCCCGAATACTAAATATTTTCTATCGTTGCTTAATATTATGCCGATTTGAATAACAATTCACCAGTTTTAAAGATAATACTTTTAATACATTACATACAATATAATTGGCTCTAAAAACGAATAAGAGATTGATTACGGCATGGGCAGGTTAAAACCAAAATATCACCAGGAGAGAGGCTTTGGTAATCATCCCATGACTTAAAAGCAACTACATCAGGTTGGTGATAGTTAATTAGCTAGATGTTTAACACTAGGTTTACGGACACTTACATATTTTTCTTTTCAAGGCCGTAGTAATTTGATTCATCAATCCTTATATTTCCTTTCTTAAAAAAAGAAATATAAAGCAAAGTTGCCGTAGAGGACAAAAAATACGGACTCACGTAAGTATAGTGAAATTTTTTATAAACGTTGTCAAGTCAAAATGACGCATCCCGTAGACCTAGTGTTAATCTGCATTTCGCTACCTTTATCGTTTGGATATTAGGTCTCATTAACGTCCTAAAGCCCATCACAATATACCAGAAGCGATCATGGGATGATTCACTGAGTAAACGACCAGCAGATCTTAAGTTTTTCCCAACAAGGCAGTGTATGTATTGACTTGCCAATGTGAAAACGAGTAGACAAGTTATAATGACTGAGATGTCGCAATTACTTTCTCGTTAATTGATTAGCTTAATATAATACGAATATGTATTAAAAAGTCGTTCGTTTTTGTTTTCTTTAAATAACTTCAGATGATAAACGTTTTATGTGCAAACTGACGGTTGTATTATTTTCAAAAACCTTAATTCAAAGTTTTGGCGAGATGAAAGTAGCAAAATCAATTTAAAAACTTCTTACAACTCCTAATCTTTTGAAACGAATCACGAAATGAACATCAAGAAATATTTTCACTTCACTCGATTGCGTGGAAAATGAATTTCGTTGGAAGCAACGTTTCTAAATAACAGACAACTTTTTAATGTATTTCTTATTTCCTTGCGGTCCACTTTTGTGTGGGGCACTTCAAAAACATTCCGTACTTCCGCCGAAAGTTTTAAGGAAATAAATTCAATTAAAATGTAACTTTATATTTTTTATAACCAGTCGTTGCTAACTCAGTTTGGTTCTTAATTCAAATTTAAGGAGATATAACGTTTGTAACGTGGTTATGTTTATCGCTGTAGTCTCCAGTTTAAGTTCAACGAAATTTAGTTCTAAATAATACTAGTATAGATATCAAAATAAACAAAATGGCGCCATGTTGTCATCACAAGCGTTTAACGGCTATCCACAACAACGGCTAACTACAGTTATATTTGAGGTGAAATAAATAATTTCGACAGTTGGTGATCAATATTATTCTTAACATATTAAAACTAGATTTACGGGACCCGTCATTTTGACGGAACAAACCTAGATAAGAAGTTCTATATATGAATATGCGTTTGACTTTTTAAATTTTCTGTGTACTGCTTCTAGCTACATTGCTTTATAATTTTTATTGCAAAAAAGGAAAAACAAGATTAAATTAATACACGATATCACTGCAGACACGTAAAGAAAACCATGAAAACGTGTTCGGAATTTAATGTTAAGAAACTATTGTCCATAAAAATTGCAAGTTAAATTGAATAGTACCTTACATGCCCGCTAATTATTATTGGAAATACATTTACAAAGGCGTTATGAACAGGTGTAGGCACTAATCTTACACAATCTACGTCAAAACAATTATCTTACGAGAGAGGAGTTTAATGCTCAAGCATGTTGTACAAGAGACGCGGATGGTTCAACGGGAGAAATTAAGAAAACTCTTTAATCAAATCAAAAAGAATTTAAACTATGACTATATTTTTATGAAAATTGACTTCACTTGGTTTTATCGGAAACCTATCCCATTAAATAGGTAGAAAAAGAAATACATTTTTGATGGGTACGGCAGACGATTCGTTCAATTGATCACCGTTGCCTACAAACTGTTGTAACTGAGTAAGAATCACGCACATTTCTTGGCGGCCCCCAAGTTGTTGTGTGATAATCATTATAATTTTAAAAATCCGATTAACCCTTAAACGCTGTACTTGCTTCGGTGGTGCTTATACTAAACCTTGAATAGAAGATTTTTCTATAACTAACGCATCGAACTTTATAACCCACCAGATTCATATGCCAAAAATATGTACAATGTGCCGTTAAAAATAATGGTAACATTGTTTGATTGGTTATCCACGATCACATCATAGTGCATTCGCAACTGCATACACACATACACGGGTGACAACATTATGCATTTAAGGGTTAATACTTTTCTAAACTCATAAAACTCACTAACCCGGCTCTAAGCTCGCACCCGTACCTCACAGTATGTATAGAAATCAAGATTGATGATGCTGTTGTAAATTTACAAGCTGTTATTTAATTTAATACACCTGTACGTGCGGGGAATATCTGCTGAAGATTTATTCGTAATTAGTTTACGTAGTGACGTTTATTAGTTGTACATATTTGTCTGAGCTAATTGACGTTTGTGAGTTGTTATTTATTTAGTTCGAGTCTACATTGCTCTAAGTAGTTCGTTCTATTTTTATCATATATCAGGAATTGTGGTAGTCTATTGTCTACCGAAGCCGCATGGCCGTCTTCCTGTTATCAAATATGTGAGTGCCACAGAGTTCTGATCGACCACGCACCCCCATCGACTGCTTTATTGTCACTAAACATCGCGTCAATTGTGGTTAAGTGTAAGCTCACAATAAAATGAACGGCTTCGTAATTATAGGTTATGTAAATTTTTAGCACAACGGTTCCATTCGCCAATTCTCAGCAGCGGGAGGCAACAACGCAGTTACACTATGTAAGTGTAGCTAGCAGTGAGCGAGTATTGCCAACATAGCGTACGAGTAATTGCGTTAAACCGAATCAATGAATTTCGTAGCGGTTGGACCCGCGCTCGTTGATAGAATTAGACCGTAGCTCGCCAGTAACCGGACTGCGCAAGATTTGTATTCAATAAACTACTGTTGTCTGTTAGGGCAATGCCCACGTGGTATCGAACGAACTGTAAACGGATTATTTGATTTACAGCGACAAGTGTAAACATTATTCTGCTTTAGTTTTGAAGGGTTTTGGATAGTAATGTTTAGTTTTTTTTTATCGCTCAAGGCTTCAATTTCACCTAATATTAAGAGACAATGAGGCCTTAGATGTTTAAGCGTGATTGCCCAATACATCTGGCTCTGTCAAGTTTACCTACCGGAACACAGCAATGCTGTTATGGCGGCAGGTACGTAGTTAGACAGGTGAGTTCGAAAAAACCTTACTACCATCCAGGCTATTACTTTTGAGGTCCGATAATCGAACCTGCGCCACGGAGGCAATCAAATTTGGTACTGATTATAGTATATGATCAAGTATTTATGTTACGCTTATAAATACTTGATAGTATAAAATATAATTTATTCCTAAATTAATTTATAATTCACAATTAGTGAAAATGCTTTATTTACACGGCTGCTGCTTGTTAATTACCGTCTTCTAATTATTCAAAATTGACATTTAATCAGTCTAATTGTTGATGTTAACTGTGACGTAATTATTTTAATTAATGCGTGACAATTGACAACGTGTGTCAAAACGGCTGACTCACCTTTAGTGTCGTGGCCCTAATGTCGTTTGACCCTTAACATCATTTGATTACATCATGACGCTGCAAACAGCTCCTAGCGGAAGTCATGCTTCTAATTAGGTGAAACCAAGTACCAGTTATACATTTACTTAGGTAGTTTTTAATATGTTTTTGATCGCAATTTAATCTGAGAATTAAATACGGGCTCAGTTCTGTGGTCATCTGTAAATTTTAACAATTAAAATTGTGATAATTAGATGAATTATTAATATTAGAAACTAAAATTTAAAGATACCTCAAAAGCACATACGGATTTGTTAAATGAGATATAAAATGTGTTGCAGTCCATCTAATATTATAAAATACTTATAAGTTGTTGTTTATAAATAAGAAAAAAGGAAAAAATCGCGAGAGATGAATTTGCCTCCTGTGAGGTTTGAACTCACGACCCCTGGTTTACGAGACCAGTGCTCTACCACTGAGCTAAAGAGGCTGACGTACGAGTTCCTTAAATTTCTACATACAAAAAGTATATTGATATTCAAAAGTATTTTTTATCTCTTAGTAGGCTATCGCTAAACTTTAATTATAAAAGATATTAAGTCACAATGAAGTCAATAATAGTTGGAGTATGCTAGTCTAGAATACATCCTACTCTTACTAAATCTGAAAGGATTTGAAGATATAAAAATTATTACGTGTATGTTATATCAAAAAAATAAGTAAAAAAAATGTAGTGTTTAAGTTAAATAACTACTAAAGCCTATTGATTATAAATAATAATTTCAGTTTTCGAATTTCGAATTTATTACTTTTTATTTATCACATAGAAATAAAAAAATAGTCACGTTTCCGTCGTGTCCGCGACGGTTTTGCGATGTTCCGATTGCATTTTAATTATATCGTAGCGCCGGTGTTTTATTTTGTCGCTTAATTCTAGCCGGCCATTGTTGGCGGCGACGCGGTTCCGGGCCAGTTTGATAATTTGATTGCAGCGTGATACGGCGGAAATTACCCATGGGCGTTAACGTTACATTTTATCAGACAATAATGGATTTTAATTGTAGACTTTTAATTAGTTTTAAAAAGATGGTCGCATTCCGTGCGGGTGTCAGAACATTGAATTTTTTATTCGCAATGGCCTAGGACGATGTTACACTCTACATCTTTTGATATTAAGTGAGAAAACAAAAGACTACCGTAGACGTCTAGAAGACTGCCTTTATATTAACTTGAAACACATTAGTCTGCCTCCATGTAACAGTAGTTTACGGCTTGCTTAAGTAGACGAGTCTTGACAATGGTAGAGTTTTTCAGAACCCGCGTGGACAGTTACTACCCTCATTGTCAAGTCGTCACTGACCGTAAATTATTTTTAGTTTGAATTTTTTGAATGTCGTTCTACCGCCGTAGCGGTATTGCTTTTGTTCCGGCAGTCATACATGCGAGTGTTACGGTATGCTAGGCGAGCACGCTTCAAATTTACGAACCCATTGTCATTTAACGTCATGTGGAAACGTTAACGCTATTGCCGATTGAAAAACATAAACACCATAAAATTTATACGACCAAAGGTGAGTTATGTTAAGTAAAAAACTTAAAAACGATTTAAAAAATGAGCTTTAAAGTTATTAAGGATTTATGTCTAGGTAATGGAGCTTGAATATTTACGGGCACTTTGTGAGCTAAACGACCTTTTTTATGTGCACTTTCTACATTTGATTTTTACGGCTCGTGTAAATAAAAATTAAAAGCATTATTTATAATATATATTATCTATCGTTACTCAGGTGGTGTTACCACCGAACGTGGTCAGACGATCATAGGATCATGAACTAAAGTAATCATTAGTTATCTTCCTTTTCATTGCTATTTCCATGGTTCGGAGGTCGCAGGTTTGAATTTATTTACTACTTTTTTTACACATGACACTAAATATGTTAAACAGAAATGTTAATTTTAGTTCGTATGACGTTCGAAAAGATACATATGGTATACGTTATATCGGGTAGAGTAACTTTGTTTCTGTAAATTTAACCTGTAATTGATTTTTTTCAAAGCAGATGTACTTACGGACTATTTGTAATCTTGATCTATCAATGATCTATTAGAAATCACATAAAACAGAGTACTCGTTCATTCAGTCTTGAATAATCGTTAACTACAGAGAAATTAAGAAGACTCAAATTTTATTTATCTTTGAATGAAGCTCTGATACAATTAAATGAATATGACCGGCTGTTTGAGTTCACGGATCACTGGATTCGTGAGCCATTATCATATGTAGCTGTAATAGTCGTCAAAAAGAATAACAGCGCAAATTTCTCCGAACTCGTTAGTAGCAGCAGCAGCAGCAGATCGGCTTTCTCCATATGTAAATTCTTAGCCCATAACCCATAAAAAAAATAAGTATTCCAATAAAGCAATAACATTTGTGTTTCGGTACTATATAGAATCTAATAAATTTTGGATTTTATGATAGTGTTGTAAGTCTTTATTAGGTATTAACAGTAGATTGATCGACACATTTTTATGGTTTTCTTTTCGAGTGTGTAATAATTTCGTGCATTATTGTATTCTTATTTTTGCTGTTTTGCAATGAAATGTATAGAGCAATGTCACTAGACGCTGTGAAAAAAAAAAAATTAAAAACTGTGACGCACATAAGTATACGGAACTTTTTATCTAGTGCTGGTCTGTCAAAATGACGGCTCGGGTAAACCTTGTGTTAAATAGTAGTCGTACATTAAATTATTGTAAGACACCAATGACACTGGATATAACGCCTCCCAAGTGCTTATTTGTGGCAATTTTATGACATCTTTTTAATTATTATCTTGTACTTAGTAGAACAAGAACTATTTTACTACGCATTGAGCAATCAGATTTTCTAATTACATTATATTAGTACATATTTGTGCTTAATCTCACTTAGTGTTAAGTGATATGAAGATGATATGGCGATAAAGCGAAAGCGCACAAACATAATAGCAGCTTATTCATTACTCTCATTAAGTCGTCTACGTTGAATAAAGTACAACTTCAACCCACTGACTTCTACGCACACTAAGCACGCTATGGTGGGTGCCGCAGTTGTATCTTATTAATACATGTTGCTATGGTCCATGTTCTAATTTTAATAGTAAAAATTGATAATTAATATTTTCTCCACACTACATACATATTTCATTCCCGCTTTCTAATAATTCTTAACTCAAATGACCATTTCTAGTTAATGTAAACTACAGCATCCGCTACGAGATATTACGTAGTTGGCAGTTAAAGTGTTAAGTTATATAAAATAGATTTATATTAAATTTTATTTTCTGTCCATGGAGCTCCGTGTCGGTAATTTTTGAAAAAGCGTTTCGTGAGAATCGCCAGGTCCGATCGATTCGATGAAACGGCTGACAGCGTATCAGCTCCGGCTGTGCCGCGGGAGGTTTTAACACGCACCCGGCGGTTAGTACTCGTATTGGTTCGTGTTAACCGACGGCTTCAA
>DWQX01005548.1:0-12787 GCA_018245475.1 Pharmacophagus antenor
ATATATATATATATATATATGCGTGTGTGTGTAAAGGAATCTTGGATTTCGATTCTCATCCACTTTCAGATTAATTTGAAATTTGCATAATTTTTACGATCTGTTGACAATGCAATAATGCCATTATCCTAGCTAAAATCACTAGGAGAGAAGAGAGAGTAAGACAGTAATTACAGTAATAAAACCCTACAGGTTCTTTTTCCATTAAACTGCTTTTTAGTATTTTTAAAATTTTATGACTTGCATGATATATATAAAAATAATTTGATTGTGTAAGGCAATCTTGTATTTATGTAGAGCATGGTCACCATATTCATACAAACGTCAGTATGAACAACAGCGTGTAGCATTAAACTGTTCCGATAGTGTTATTTAGCGTGGTTATAGAGTCTTTGTGTTCATTGTCTCATTTCGCATTTGATATTCCGCCGAAACGGATTCTAAACTCGCGCGTACATGCGAAACTACTAACTATGCATTGTTTATATTTCACCATAAGGGCTGTCAAAATGGTTATAGACTCATAATGTAATTTTTAATATAAACGTGTTTATATAGCTAAAGGTTACTAAAAACTATCAATGAATTCTTATATAAGGGGAGCATTTAAGGCATTCTAATTTGTTCATTTAACCAAGGTAATAGTCATCATTACAACCATTAGATGGTTACAGTCGGATACAAGGTTCTCTCAAGGGCAAAGGGAAATCTTTAAATAGATTTTTTCTGCCCACATCCAGCAGCATCTTGTCACAGATCGTCGGTCCACCTTCTAGGCGGCTTACCTCATCCTCTGCATTTACCAAAAGGTAAGAATACCAGCAAAGTACCATTTCCGCCCCATCAGCCATCAGTCCATCGAGAAATTTGCCCCGTGCTTTGCAAGTCGTATTCACACATTAATACCGTCAAGCAGTATTGTCAAAATCTCGTTCAAGTTTATAAACTTCATTCTACATAACCCTGTAGATACTGAATCACAGGGCGTACCCGTAAAAATACATCAAAAAACTTATTACAGAGAAAGTATCCATATGTACATATTACACTTATGTTAGTTTGATATTGTAATTTTCAGAAATGGTCCTAAATAAATATGGCGCTGCTCACTCTTCAAGACTTGTACCTTATTTTTATAGACGAGAGATATTATTGGCACGTATTGTTGGCAGCCCTATTCCCACGGTGCTTCTGGCGTTCGCAGTTTATATGTTTAATAGTTGTTCTCGAAATAACATTAGGATTGGTGGCGTTTGGTTCGGCTGGAACTATTTATTGTGGTCTTCGGACAGTGATAAATTACAGCCGCCACGGTTGTTGGGAGTACAGTTTTAGATTGCTCCTTACTCGGCGCGAGCTGCACGACGTGTATAGATTTATTTTTGTTAATTCAATCAACTGTTGGGTTTTTTATTCGCATTCACCCTGCAACTTCTTTTAGTTACTACATTTGCTTCGATGCCATCTTGTTATTTGTATTTAAGGAGTATCAAAAGCAATCGAGTTAAAAAGACATAAAATAAAGAAAAAGATTATAATAATATAAGAGGATAAAATTTGTTCGAATTAAACATTTTTAATTTATATTTAAATTTTAGTCGCTTTTGCTTATTACTAATTTAACTTTTATTATTTTCTAAAGTACAATAAATTGTTTCCTAATTGTTATATAATGTTTTTCTTTTATAACTAACAAAACAAACGCTCTAAAAATCGTGCAGTATCTGCGAAAACTCGATTAATCTGCGAAAGCTTATAACGTATACAAAGTATGGGTGAAATAATTTCCCGCGTTCGTCGGTAGCGATAGTGTTGTGAATTTTAACGACTTATTTAAACCCGGGTTTTCGGGGCGGGCTGGGTGGCTCGTCCCACGTCACTACGTATTATGGCGCGCTTACGGAGTCTTACGAAGCGATTTTAACGAAATGTTTCGTTTTGGAAAAGTTTAATTGGAGCTAAAATAGTTCAATATTCACTTACTCGGAAAGAGAAACTATTTGCTCGTGTGCTTAAATAATGAGTGTACAATATTATGCTGAAGGAGAACCATCTTATAACGAGGAGTTCTCTTGCAGTAGACCGTCTTGATAGTTACTACTAGTGAGCTTATACTTACAGTTATAAAACGGGATTTTTCTTACCCTGATTTCCCTCCAGAGATGAATCCATCTCTGGAAGATTTCCCTAACATAAAAAAGCGTAACCCTTACCCCGCCAGATCTTCCCATTTCATCGCATAATTGTATAAAAAATAACGGATGAAAATTCTGTTTTTCGACGTTTTTTTATATAAAAGAGAGACAGATATGTTATCAGAACGAAAGAAAATTGTCGATCGAGGAAAAACAGTTGATACTTTGAACCTATTTCAGTTTCAACAAAAGACTTCGAATGTGCTAAAGTTGGCATATGTTAAACTAAACTGCATATTGTCCCATAGCTGCGAAGATGTAGGGCGTTGTTTGCGAGGTTCCCCATTACATTAGCGCGTCGGGCGCGCCACGTACCCCGCCCTCGCCCCTGCCCCCGCCCTTGCCCCGCCGTCCCGCAACTAGAACAAATGGCCGGCAGTGCGGGCGGATATCATTGCAGAACTGGATGCGTAAGGACATATTCACAAGAAACCAATCGAGGTTGGTACAAGGTAATCCTTGTACCAACCTGCATCGTCGCGATTTTACTTAATTTCATTATCTTTTTTTTATATGAAAATACAGTTAATGAAATTATACAAGATCACATGCACGGGGATGCATTATTCATGTAATTGACTAATACAATCTCGACACGTGATTTTAAATGACAATGCGGTTGTAAATGGTGAATTGTGCTGGCCTTTAATACTTTGGTTCCCATATGCATGATTGTTGCAACACAGTAATACTGTCATGGCGGCAGATTGTACTTGAGGGTGGCGTCTATCCGGGCAGTTCAAAATAAACCTACCACCATACAAAATCTACTCTCATGGACCTACATGTCAAAAGACAAAGAGTAAACCACTACTCCACGGAGGCATTCATAGACACCTTTTTAATTATTTTGGAGTGCATAATGATGTAAATGTACACGTTTGATTATCCGCCAAAATTATAGATTTCACCAAGTGTAAGGCTGAATATCCGACAAAAGACGAATAAATGAAGTAAATCAAGTAATATGAGTTCCACAGGTTTATTACTATTGTACTTATGAAATTGCACAATGATTGCTGGCATGCCAATAATCAATAATTCACAAAAATAATACTAGTAAGCTCCTTTATGAAAAATTTATTAATTTGTTAGTAATATTATTCTACGTATCATAATAAATAATTAGTAAGTCTTCAGACTGCAGTAGCAGTTTGTTATACATCGACATTATTGAGTGCCATCTTCAGAAGAAAGTTGGGCGGTCAGTCGAAGAAAACTGATATATAATATATGTATTTTTCTTGTTCTAAAATGACTTCAGAATCTTGTCTTCGTTGTGAATGAGCCTTTACTATGTAACTCTGGATAAATGTCAACCGTTCACGAATTTACTGAGACGCGTCGTTGGGGCGCTTTTATTAGCACGTTTCGCATACATTAAACTTATAACCGATATAAGTTACGTCTTTGTTTAAGTCCAAGTACAAGTAGTAGCCTGAACGACTGTATAATGCATTCAAATTGTATGCAGCCCGTCTCCGTAACGAGCATTCAAAGTTAATTTTTATCTCTATATATTACATAAAAAATCTTACAAAAAATTATTATATTATAAAAAACTTATCAGTTTCATCAGAAGTTTGTTCAATTCTAAAGTATTTCAAAAACCGCTAACTGACGATAAATTATAATAAAAAAGATAAATATTTCAGAAAAGATGTTAAAATAAAAAAAAGAGCGATGTAAAGTATTTATACGTAATGATAAATATTTTATCTATACATAAATTCAATTATCTCCATGAAATGTATTTTATGCAAAAAAAAGCATTGAAATTGAAACATGATAACGTTGGTATTACTTTAAGATGTCATAAATACTGTTTTTTTATCGGTTATGGGCTAACAGTTGGCATCGAGTTCACTTGATCTTAGGTGACAATAAGGCCGTAGATAGAGAAGCGTGTTCGACCTGAAAACATCAGGCTCTCACATATATGTATATGACTACTGGAACACAGCAATGGTGTTATGGCGGCAGATTGACATTGAGAGTGGTAGCAAGCCAAGCGGGTTTGAAAAATCCTGCCACCATCATACTCCAATACGCCTGTGGCCCGGGAATCGAACCCAGGACCTCCGCGTTGCCATGCAAGCGGCTAGATCACTGCGCCAAGGAGGCAGTCAACTGTATTTCATCACTTTGTGTTTTCGTTTGTTCATATATTTTCATTTATCACAATTTGTAAAATATTCAGTCTACTGTAACATTTTGAAAATATATTTCAAAATAAATTTTTCGTATCTATACTACGTAAATTATTAAAAGGGAAATAGAGTAAACTTTATTGTTATAAAACATTCACAAAATATTTGATGTTATTTAATACTATGACATTACACGTGTACGGCAACACTTTATTATATAATTTCTATGCAGACAATAACCTATCGAACGAAGAAGCTTGTATTTCACGTAATATAAATTTAATACGTTAGCTTAATTTACATTTCCTCCACAGCTCGAAGCATGGTAATGTTCTTGTTTAAATTAATTACAGAACTAGTAGAGATTTCACCATCGACAAATTTAATATTTCGTATCTGCAGTCTTAATAGATTATATATTATAATTTAACGACGGTAGAGCGACGGGATATGTATAAATTATTATTCATAGCCGCATAAACATTTGTTCGGATTGAGGTAAATCCGGAAGCGCTGCACCGGATATCCCCGCGCAGCGCCATTGAAGCGGCTACGTACGCTCACGTGCGGCGCGGAGTCCGCTTTCAAGTTATTTATCGTGCACGGACGTCGGTTATGTAGTGTTGCAAACCCTAGGAGCGATCCGGCATTAGTTGAGTAATAGCTGTGCACCGGTTTGGAGTGTTATACTCGTATTTATTTGTTTCGGCACACCGTACGGCTGTGTCGAGTGCTTCCTTGGTTTGTTTACCGCCGACTCAAAAAGAGTGTTATGTCGGCAACGAGCTATCATTTGACCTCAATTTCGCATGATGTTAGGTGCCAATGAGGAGACGTGGTGAAGCGCTTTCCCAAAATAGTCTGCCATTGACATGTTCAGCTGTGGGAGCACATCAATACTATTATCGCGACAGATTGACCTTGGCGGCAGTAAGCCAGGCGGGTAGGAAAGATCGTAACACCAAAAAAAAAATACCATTACTCCTCCTTTGAGAGGCTTTCGTGTAACAAGTAAGCAGCTAACCACTCGCCGTCAGGGCAACTGCAGTCGGTAGCAAGCGGTGTTTATTTAAGGCGCGTATATAATGCTATGCATGTGTTTATGTTTGTATGTAATGTCGATCTTGAACGACTTGACCGATTTGTAATAGATTTTTTTAAATTATGTCTCAATTATAATATAATTAGTTATAATAAAAAGGAATATGTTTTAATATTCAAGTTTTAACGCAGAAGTTTATTGTGTGTATGTTGGGAGTATTTTGTTACCATATTACGAGTACACACGTGTTGTAATTTCATCGATGTCGCGACTAACAGCTAACGAAGTGCCGCGGAAATTTTTAGCGTGATTCCACTTCTCACCGGCCATCGCACTGTGTGCACTCAAAACAAACACTTTAAAAGAATCGAAGTTTCCTTGTTTATCCTCAGTTTTATTGTTGTACCTGGTCCGAGAGACCACCGCTCGAGTCTTAAGCGAACATGTCGGATGTATTCTCGGTTCAATCTCACTTTAGAACAACAGTCGTCCTTTACGCTTAGCGTCGTAAAAGTTTCCATCGCGATATCAGATGGGAGCGACTTTTGATCGGTGAAATATTGCGCTAGTTTAAGAGCTATCATATTATTTGTATCGGATTTTTTTTTCGCAACATCGCAGTTTTAATCTTTCTATTTGAATATTTTTATATGTTGAAATAAATGCGAACCTACACATATGTTGAACGATTAATGTAAATTGAATGTTATTTGCCGTTAGAAAACCCGTTGCCGTTAGTAAGATTTTCTGATTAGTTTACAGTTAGCAATCTAAAATTATTTAGTTGTTAAAATTCAGAGTGTAATAGCGGCGAAATCTGGAGTGAACCATCAACATTTAGTCTAATGTGATTTTGTTGAGGCAGAAAATTCAAAAGTTGTGAAAGATTTTATTTTAATGTAATGTAATCAAATTGTGTTTAATGTAATGTACTCTTTACTTGTGAGATTTTTATATTTCATCAATGGAATCACCCATCCTTACGCGTTTTTTATGTTTCTACTTAAAATTATAAGTATATAATTAAGGATATTTTAATATTACTCAAATCGTTTAACAGAAATTCGTACTATTTCATTTTCAGTTTAAGTGCTATGAGTTATTCCAGAACTATTTAATTTGTCCTCTAATCAATGTAGAGGTCGAGTGTTCAATATAATGCACATATTCAACGCACGGCATACCTTTGGTCGCTAGAGCGTTAATTCAAATTCATCGTTGGCTTCGGACGCGTCTGATTGCTTTTGCTTATGCATTGTCATGGCAACGGGCGGCGGCATCCCTTTGATCTGTTGAACTATGAAGGACGTCTCGCGACAGACGCAAACTAATTTTCAACTCTTTGAACAGGTTTATTCGCAATCATATAAATAGTGTTCGTAGTATGTTAATTTAACGTTTTACTTGTTATGCCTTTTTAAACACTTTTTTTTTCTATTGTCTCCATTCTATGTATGTAAGGTCATCTTTGCTCAACCATAAGTTAACTAACAGTGGCGGAAAATGAAATTTGGGATTTAGCCCGCCTTATGTACAAAATATTGCACATTAAAGCTATTAAATAAAATAAACATGTTCCTCATATAAACTGGTGGGGAAGGCCTTTCTTGCTGGAGATTAGTATTAATAGTATAAGTAGTAATAGTAGATTATTATTATTATTACTTTAGATACTTGTTTCTCCTGTCAACTAGTATTGACCAATCTTGCTTTTTGACAAATGTCGAAAATGGGAGCGGTGTATTATTTATCTATAATAACTGTAAACTTGGTAAAAATTAAACTAGTAGATTTAATTTAAATACGCGCTGTGTTTTAAGTACATCGTGTTTCTAGAGAAGTTTTGTCTACTGTTAAAAATGTTGCTATCCCACAACAATTTTCGGTGTAAATACATGGACAGATTTGTTAGTATACTTACTAATTTAATGAATAAAAAAGTTGTGCAGTGATTAGCTCCTTACGTCGTAAAACGGAGGTCAGAAGTTAGTTTTTCATTTTGTATTTAAAAAATTAATGAGTGAGAAAATCGTCATAAATGTGTATAAAGTGTTAAAAATTACATTCGAAAACGGCAGACGGCCTCAGATTAATTCAATTGAATATGTCACTTGATACTAACGACTAATTTTCACTAAATAAATCGTTCCGTGCTCTCCCACTCGAAAGGGTTCCCATTCGCGGCGAACTTTTTAGATGTAAGCGATATTTAAATGCTAACATAAAATACGAGTGCGGATTGGCGACGTGAAATATTACACAGTATGTCGGTTGAGAGCTAATAAAATATTAAATCTATTTATCCTCCGTATAGAAATATTTCACGAATGTTTTTCTTAAAGCCTTTTAATATTAACTGGTTTATGTTTTATTTTTGTTTATTTGAGTACTTCCGTGGCGCAGTTGTTTACCTCTTGTTTTGTGGGACGCATGTCCTCGGGTCACATGAGTAGTCGAGCTCCGATGATGCTTGAATTTTTTCGAACACCCTCAGCTGCCGACTACTAATTTGCGGCCATAACAGAGTTTCTGTGTTTCGGCAGTCATGCATGCAATAGCCAGAATATCTTGCGCGAGGATCCGTCTTTGGGTCCACTGCCACAGGGATCTTATAAAATTGAGGTTTAGTGTTTGCCTATCGTTTTCAGGAAAATGTATTTTTTTTCTTGTTTATTTCCGCTCATTATTTTCGGTTACATATTTAAACTATAGTTTTAACAATTTTATACTAAAAAAATTGCTATACTTGTGCTCAATTACAGCATTAAATGAAGGTAGAACACGTATGATGAAAGAGGTACATGAAAAATGCTGCGCTTATATGTGAAAGATAAATGCTCAATTATAGACTTTTGATTATATACTTGTAGTTAAAAAAATAAAAACATAACATTTCCTGTTATAAACAGATTGTATCCTTCACACTTTCTATTTTAATAAAACCAATGTTTTTTTTTTAAAGTATGCGTTAACATATACTTACTTATCTTAATATAACACGAAATTAATCACAAGACAGCAATTTCCTAACAATACGCACTTGAGCTATAGCAGATAAATCTTAATTATGATTGGATTATTCAGATACACTCGCACGTATTGAACACACGGCACACTTAACGTGCCGTGACCCGGATAGCATCGCTTCGGTTGCAGCAAATGATCAACGGCTCTTGAGCGCGCGGGCGAGGCGGGGCAGGGGCGGTCGGGCGGCCGCATTGTGTGGGCCCTTGGGGGCCACTTGACTCGGTTACCGGAAGTCGGCCGGATGGGATATTACTCAAATTGTTGAACGCCTCTAAGGAAACCGTGTTAATGCCGATAAAACTTTATAAAGCACTCAATTAACGCTACGAAACGTTTGCGTCGAAATTAATACTGAAAATTGGGATAAATTACTACAGGCCCTTCCATATGTCTGTTTATTTTGTAATCAAAAGTTAACATCTACATTGTAATGTAATAGCTATAACATAAAAAAAACATATTTTCCTACCTCTGTGGCTCAATAGTTTATACATCTAGGCCAAACGAATATTGAAGTCCGGATGGTGGTGAGAACGTTTCAAACTTTTCAGGCTAGCTTAATGCTCAATGTTAACCTGCCGTTGTAACAGCGTTATCGTGTTCCGGTGGTCATATAACACTATGTTTAATTTGGTTCTTTTGTACCTGATTATCGTGGGAGGGCACGTTTCACCATTTACGGCTTCGCTACGCTTCACCTAACCCTAATCCTATCATACAATAATGTACTTTCTATTAACATTTATAATTTCGTTATTAACACTGGACTTACCCGAAATTTATATACTTCCATTTTTACCACAACCAGACAAAATGACTGGTCTTTCAATAGTGTTTAGTGGTGTTTCTTGTCTCTATATATACAAAAAATGTTAAATAAGTAATATAATGAATTTTAATACTAAAAGTTTTATAGAGGTTTTAAGATTTTTTTTTAATTATAATTAATTTATTATAGAATACTAATCATTTTGGTTCCTATTCGTTATACTATAAATATTCTCAAAGTAAAATAGTCTCACTGTTTGTTTCTTATCTCCCAAGTGTAATAAACCAATAAATATCTTTTTGTTGTACTATAATATATTAAAAAAGTTATATGCTTTGATAAGTTTCTCAAAAAAAAAAATAACAATCACAAGAGCAGAAATCACAAAATTCAATGTAATAGTGAATATGTATTGTAAATTTCACCGGAATCGCAGTTTTTATATTATTAATTTTATGCCAATTCACAAATATTCAACATTATCCACATTATTATTTATAAATGCCCAATATCATTATATCACATAGAAATATACATTAGTCATTTTGACTTCTACTGATATAAGTACCAATAATGAAAATAATTTTTGATTCACTTACTTATTTAAAAATACTAACAATAAAAAACTTCTTGTTTACTTATAGCTACACAAGATTATTTTGGAAACCAAGTTTCGTGCAAAGTTTTAATTTTGCATTGAAATCGTCGAACCAGTAATTCTGACCGGTCTGGTAAAACTGATGTTAAGGATCAAATAAAAATACGAGATTAACAGTGTTTCAGTTATCTGTGCTGAGTTATAAAAAGAATATATTTAGATTATTACACAAATCTCAACATATTTGAAGTTATATGAAATTATTTAATTGTCATGTACATTTTCATTAATGATTGGATGTCAAGACTTATTTAAGCAATTACCTGTGAAAATCTACAATTTGATTATTATTTTACCTTTATAATATAAATTAAAAGAAAATTAACGACCAAACGTTTCTGCACAATTTACTGTAATGAAAATTAAATCATATAAGTTATCGTAACATTCTTTATATAACCTGATAATAATATTAACATGGATGATAAATGTGCCTTTTTCACGGAACGTAGTATTTTATCAATGACGCATATAGTCGTTAAAGCAACTAATTGGTAAATCTTTAAATTCTTATTAGTAAACGTTGAATTACATTATAAAAAAAAGAGATATGTGTCTTCTGGAGATTACGACAATATCAACATCAGTTAGTATCATTTACAAAATCACTTAGTGTCGAGCAATCGCGGTTCACACCAGATTACATCCGCGAAACGTTACAGCTGCAAAATGACCCGATGTCGTGTATCATATTTATTTAGACACGGGCTTCATTTGAATGAATGCGTGCTTTTAAATCATGTGTAAACATCTGCGTAAAATAAGAAGATACGTTACATAAAATTATTGTAATAATTAATGTGATGTAATTTAAAATAATGTGATATATTTGTATCTAAATTGTAAGTAAAATGTTTTTTGTTCTCAGTTGGTTATATATGTTATATATATATGATCGTTATTTATATAATTCTATTATTGTAAGCTTAAGGTTTTCTTTTGAAACGTTAGAAATAAAATTAAGAATAGGTTTTAAAACGCATCACTCTTAGCGTAATTACTTCAGAGTAAAAAAAAATATCTTGTACTAAGTGGCAGTTGCTATGGTGATAGACTTAAGGCATAGAGTTGCGTAGCACAAACGTAATCCATCCGTAGCACTTCGTAGTCGGGCCGTAGCACAATGCGCTACGTCAACCGCACGCCTTACCGCGTGTCTCGGCATAATAAGCTATCTTAATAATTCCCATTGTCTTAATGGTGCCGGTGCCCGTTGTATAATTGTAGTGGATGAATTTTTGTTTGAAAAATGAAAGAAGAGCACAGACATTACCTTAAGGCTTCTTTGAGTATAATGAAATTTTCTTTCATAATTATGATAAGGTTTTCGGAGGGACTAATGCTTTTGATATGTTTTCATTTTTAATAGTCTCGTTTAAATCGAAATGTTTTTGTTTTATGTATTTTTATTTATCAATTTATTCTGTACTTCTCAGAACTTTACTTTAACATATTTGAAGACATACGTTGATAACTTCATGTGTATATATATCTACATAATATTTCACATTTGTGATGATACAATAAAAATAAATACTATATAAGAGTTTTTATCTTTATTTCAGATAGTTAGTTTTTGGTACGCGATATATTCGTGGATAATCCACATGAAATTTGACGCGTTGCGTCTATTATCTTTATGCATTGGGAGTTACGCAACACAAATATGTAAGGGATTAATTTTATTTCTGCTAAAACAATTGTTTATACTCGTACTACGAGAATTGTTATAGTTCACGAATCTCTTGATTTGCAGGGTACTCGAATTACATGATTTTGCTTTTAAACGGTCACAGCCATATATTTTTTTGGTCTTGTTTTGGTAAATAGTCTAACAATGTATATTATGATTTAAAAATCTTGAAAATGCGAAGTCGTGTAATTCTTGTATCGTGCAATCTTTAGGTCTGATGTGTATAATTTTTTTTTATAATCAACGCCAGTATTACGAAGTATTTGTCACGATAGATTAAAGTATCTACCTTGAAACATTCTGTTTATATACTTTTATTCAATTGTATTACTAGATTATATGAATTGATACCCGCCCTTGTACATCCTGCATGATTTCAATATTCCACTACGTATTTTTACTACGCCCAACTATTATGTGGCATCATTTGTCGCATGTGATGTTTCCGGACTGATACGAATTGGAGACCTTTAAGCTAAGAGCTTACTGCTTACTCGGTGATGGGCAACGCAGCTGCGACTCCCCGAGTGTTGCGGCTGTTCGTGAGTGGCGTTGATCACTTTTCGTCTCATGATCCGCTCATTTTTCTATTTTGTCTATAGAAAAAAGTTAAAATAATTAATTATGATATTCTTTTTTAATCATAAACCGTCCTATATTACAACCTTACAGTAATAACGGCAAGCTTTAATTACATCGTTGAAGGGTCGAATGGGTCACATGTAAAGGGCTATCACGATGTAATAACTAATCGCCTATAACACAGAGAACGGTGCAGTGTATCCTCTGCTTAATAACTTAGGTATGAAGATCATACGATATCCACTATATAACGGCTATTCTGTACTTGAGATAATTTTTATGATAACTTTGATGAAAATTGCAAAGTAGCTGGCAATGTTCAAAAAGATAAGTCTTACCACACTCTCACCCATTAATTGAAAGAATGAGTTGTTATGTAGTACCTATTTTCCGAATTTTATTCAAAATATTCTATCCGCCGTAAAGATATTAAGTACGTGTTATCTAAATTAGGCACATTTTTCATACTTTATTTATTTTAGGCCGGTCAATTTATGAATCAAGCACATAATATTACCCGTCGATAGTGTGGTTACACTTTTTAAATAAAATATTACTTGATCAATGTCAGCCAAGTCCAATAGGAGCTATAACACACTACCGGCCAAAAGTTTGAGACCACCTTGAAAAAATTACAATATTGAATAAAACTCCAAAAGTTAGTGCTCTAC
>DWQX01005549.1:0-12786 GCA_018245475.1 Pharmacophagus antenor
GAGCACTAACTTTTGGAGTTTTATTCAATATTGTAATTTTTTCAAGGTGGTCTCAAACTTTTGGCCGGCAGTGTAGAAGCATTACCTGTATGAATAAAGAGGTGTGACAATGGTAGCCTCTGTAAACGGCAATTCGACGTCAAGCACCAACGGAACGGCACCGCGTTGTGGAGTGTGGTGCCAAGGCCATATCCGGAAGCGCAGTCCCCGTACATCCAGATTAAAGCAGCGCTGAGGCAGGTTATCTGATAGTGCCTCGCATTCCTCGACTGTGAGTGTACGTAATGGCATATCTGAAAAACAATGCAAAGTGATTATCATAGAAGGCACTGACATACATTTTAACATAAGAGCAGTCGTTTACCAGGAAGTCGTATTCACTTGTGTCATTCCTGCGAACCATAATATAAATACCAGATAAAGTAGCAAATGCTCAGGAGGTCTTCGGAACAAAGGATTACTGTCACGTTTGAAGAGTAATGACATTAATGATGCGAAATAAAATTGATGACACCTACCAGGCTGATGGTAGGCAGGCAGATGTGTGACAAGGTCAGTGATGGCGGCGAGGCGGTGCAGTAACCCGCCACATAGCGCTAGCTGCAGTGGCCTCACGCGCACCACTACACTGCTCTCCTCCCCCCAATCACTACAAATTTATCACTTAAAATTAAAAACAAATTCCTTTTTTAAATGTCATGATTTTTTTACATAAATCAGTGAAAAAGAAGGAAGAATTCTCGAATATACATTTAAAGAATAACTAATGTTAGAGTATGTGCACTCTAAAATAAAATTTAACAATAAATAATAATGTTCAAAAGTATATACCACAGAATATTTACGTAGTGGTAGTATTTGGGAAATACATGCAGTTCGCGGGTTTTTATTATTTACATTAATTTAATTCTTAACATTATGGCTAGATTAAATTGTTTTAAAATAACAAATCAATTAATTCAGGTCTTATTTTTTACTGTTTTTAAGCACCGATCCTAAAATTAAATGGCTCTATATTATACTTGTAAAAAAACATCTACCGTAGTGTTGCGAAATTTTTTTTACCATGTCTCTACACATCAAAATACAGAAAAAATAAAAATTAATTTCATACACGTACCTGTATTGAAAATCGAGCGGCGGGTTGTCATAAGGATCGACGAATGTATCTGGAGGTGCTCGATCATGATTGTACTCAAAGAATACTACAGGCGCCATTTTAGTCCAGAACTCATCACTTTCTTCGTTACGCTGGGTCTCTTGCGGCTGCTCACTTCCTTCGAAGTTTTTTTCTGTAGTTTCCTTTGAGATCTAAAAATATTTACTGTGTATATTTTATAGCACATAGACAAATTGTTAAATATCTTATACGTTACGGTCTTTAACACTAGAATTGCCTGAAGCATTCACTTTGATTGCTTTTCAATTTATTTATGTAGACAACTATATTAATTGTAAAACGATTTTCGGGAATAACACAATGACTATATACATGAACGAACTTATTAAACGTTGATTTTACCTTCACCGTCTGTTTGTAAAATCAAGTGATAGCGATATTGCCAATTTCCGTAAGGCATACTCTATAAGGTTAAGCAATCTAGTGTTAATAAAGACAAAACTGGAATGTAATTTTACGCAATTTTTGATAGTAACCAAGTTTCTATAAATATGTAATGTTATTAACAATTCATTTCCTGGCAACCAATGACAAAATGTTAACATTTTTAAATTTAAAAAATTACTGGTATATTGGTAAGATCATAAAAAAGTAAATAATTCTAAAGTACTCTTTCGATAAAGAAATTATAATTATAACTTTTTTATTTTTAACCTCTTAACTCTGCGAATATCTCCTTTTTAAGTTTAAAAAAGTTAAATGTTATCTAAGAAATCAGAGACAATGCATAATGTAATCCTTACGGCATCTTCCGGAGTGCGGTACTGTTCGTCTGCGGCTACGGCTATCTCCACCTCTTCGCCGTCGTGCTCTTTAGGCCAAGTCCATGATTCTTCTGTATTTTCGATATTGCTCAGATATATTGACGGTTCATTAGCCTGCATTAATAAATTAATAATCATTATATATAAATAAATTAATAATCATAAATAATTACTATAACATCATTCCATGCACAAAATATCCAAAGTAAACAATGGCTGCTTGGATTAGATTCTGCCTTCTATATATGCGTTTTATATGATGTCGTATAAAGAATTTATATTGTAAAGATAAAATAAATATGAAAACAATATGTGAAAACGAATATGAAAACATATATTAAATGAAATCGTTTAGAAGTTTGTATTATTTATCATTAGGTAAACATTGTTTTAGCAGTGTTGGTTTATTTATTAACATATATATTACTTGACCATGTTACTTCTTAAGATTGGCATGTAAAATCCGTAATAGTAAGATTTATGAAACGTCTACTTTTTCGGTCGAATCAGGTAGCAGAATGAGGCGATTTTAGTGTTTACGTATATAGTTTGAGTTGAGTGACTTGACTTTGTTGACTTACAACATACACACAGAATCGATTTTAAAAAGTAATATCTGGCAGTTTATCTACATTTATATCTTTATAAGCATGTCTTTACAAAAACATCACCCCACACTCGCCACTCCTACTGTCACGCAAAACACGGTAGCCAACAAGAGCCGCATCACGTCCGGAAGAGTTAAATTATAGCGACAGTTATGGTGAAAGCGCTCACAGATGACGATGCGATGTGGCCGCAGACGCACTTGCCGTGAGGCTGTAGCTTGAGCACGCGCGCGCCGGCACACGTGCGCAGTGTGATGGGCGCACACACGTAACTTTTAACGGCCGCGTGCAACGCCACTAGCTCGAGGACGGCACGCGCACGACGCCTCCCTCCCGCCTCCGACTCCATCACCTGAACATCATTATTAAAGGAACTTATGTCAATCATGTAATAAAATGTGTATTTTGTTAGTAATTACTAAAGATTCATATTACCACACTTTTTTAATAAAATATATTATTTTCGATCATTAAGCCTCCGGTATGTGTGGTAACTTTCTATTGCGAATTTTCAATATTATTATGAAACTGTAGAAATTTACGTTAGAATTTTTAAAAAGAAGAGAGGCGTGGAGTATCCACCTCAATTGCACAAAATGTACGATTTCTTCATACTCATATCCCAAACTATGAAGATTGCTTAATAATTAAAGTTTTGTCAACAGATAGTACTAAAATAAATTTATTGCATAATAAAAACTTATATATACAGAAAGTTTATTAAAAACACTTTTATGCTTCTCTTTTAAACATTTGAATATTAAAAGCTACTTAACAGCTATAGAATACATTGAAATAAATCTTACTTTAAATGTGAAGGAGATATGGTCGAAATAAGCAGTGAAGGTGATTGGGGCGGGTGTGACTGGCGCGAGCGTTTCGTCGTTGCCTGTGTTCTCCCACGCGGGCAACCAGGACCACGCCCACTCTGACCAGCTTTCCGATCTGACACCCTCCAGCGAGGTCGACGACGAACCTGTAGGCGATTACTGCATATACTCATCGTAAAAAAGTATATGAATGTTTTTAACAATGCCTATTTAAACTATTTATCGAAATCCTTCATTTCTCCTTACAACAACTTAGATGGTCTTAAATTTTGCGAAAAACTTAAACGAATGTTTACATTACTTTTACGCATATGCGCCGAAGTTGAATTCACTGTCCGCATAATAGTTTTCTTATGCTGGCTACACGCACAACGATATATCTTACCGATTTATCCATGCAAACCGATTTGCGCAGATTTATCAATGGTTTATATGGGGTAAATCGTTGTAAGTTATTGATCATCTGTAGCAGTTACAATTGCTATTATATAAATCACTGAGATTGCTTTATTGCTTCTCGCATAATATATATACATATATTATTTCTTCATTAGTGGAATAACTAAAGCCAGCAGATTAAGTATGGCTCCTGATTCGTACTTAAATAATAATGTCAATCTTTCGGAGCGAATTTCAGGTCATTTAATAATGTGGTATGAGAAAAAGACTTTATTTTCATGAACACTCAACTTCATGTCTCATTTACATCTCATAGCAGCATGAACGTACAAACATTTTGCTCATCTAGCCTTTTTGTTTTATAAACTTACTTTGTGTCGGAGCTGCAGCGGTGTGGTATGTAGCGGGCGGCTGCGGCGGGGCAGGACGTTCGCGTAGCAGCCTCAGCAGCAACGCTAGTTGATCGCCGCTCGCGCCACCAGCCAGTCGCTCTGTGCGCACCTGCACGGAGACACTGCGAGCGCGCCGCCTCATCGGCGACACGAGCCGGGTGAAAACTCTACGAATAAACCAATTAATATTTGAATAAATATTCTGGGCGGACAAAATCGGAGTCAAATACAATAAAATAATACTTTCATAGAACGTGAACATAGAAGTGCTTTGCGAGTATACATGTTAGTTTTGTCTAATTTATTAAAACATATGCCGATGTCACCGTTCGCATTGCAATAAAACATGTAGTTTTCGCGTGGCGCTTTTACACAAACAAACATGTTTATGTCTCTATATTGATCACACTGACGATTACAATAGGAATTTTTAAAAAAATATTAAATGTTCTTTTTCGCTTGCTTCCGGATCTTTATTACATACATATAAATAGTTTCGGTCATATAAAAACCTACACAAAGCGTTCAATTATTGTAGAATTTAAAGAAAAATCATATCTTCTCATTCGCACTGAAAATACGCTACGCCAATTTTTAGCTTTATATACATTTCAGATAATATTGGGTTGTTTAATAATTAATTTTGTATTTTCTCATAGATGAACTGCATATTTCATGTAGTAGTGATTGCGTGGGTTACATTGTTATATACTGTTTTAAAGATTAGGCTTTATACTATCTTCAGTCAAAAACTGAATGTCATTAGTAAAAAACAAGGCGGTTAACAATTAAGTTGAAATGGATGCAATATCGACATATTTTATTGTTTTACTTCCTAAAGGGCAAAAATGCGGCGCAAGCTCGTAAAAAATTATGTGAAGTTTATGGTGAGGATTGCCTTATTGAACGTCAGTGCCAGCGTTGGTTTGCTCGCTTTTGCTTTGGAAATTTTAATGTGCAATATGTACCACCTACTGGTCATCTAACCATTACTGATAACGAGAAATTATAGACTTTTATTATCGAAACTAACTGTCGTATGACAACTCGAGAGATAATAGGGAAGCTCGACGTATCAAATTTGTCCGTTTATTTGCACTTACAAAAGCTTGTTTACGTTAACAAACTGGATGTTTGTGTTCCTCGCGAATTAAGTAAAATCTTTCTCACCAAACGCATTAAATTATGCGACTTCTTGCTGAATCGTAACCAACACGACCCACTTCTAATAAGAATCGTAAAAGGTGAAAACGATCATGGACCAAGCAAAATTAGTATTCATAATCGACATCTAAAGCCAATAGTCACGAAAAGAAGATTATGCTTTTTGTGTGGTGGGATTACAATGGTATAATCTACTTTGAGCTGCTTCCAAGATACCAAACCATTGATTCGAATGTCTACTGTCGCAATTATCGAAATTATACGAAGAAATA
Source organism: Pharmacophagus antenor (assembly GCA_018245475.1). Classification (NCBI taxonomy): domain Eukaryota; kingdom Metazoa; phylum Arthropoda; class Insecta; order Lepidoptera; family Papilionidae; genus Pharmacophagus; species Pharmacophagus antenor. The sequence continues at coordinate 5,610 of DWQX01005549.1, forward strand.
AATAAAATACGCCCCATACTGACCAATTGCACAGGCGAGATGTTTCATCGTGTTAACGTCAGACCCCACACCTCTTTCACCTCCTCTCAAAAATTAACAGAGCACATTTGTGAAGTCATGCCAGATTTACCCTATAGCCCTGACATGGCACCATCAGATTAACATTTGTTACACTCAAAAACTATTTAAATGATAAAACTTTCGGTTTCGATCTAGCTATTAAGAATTAGTTGAACAGTTCTTCGCTTCTAAAAACCAAGGCTTCTTCGAACGTAGGATTTTTCAACCTACCGAAAAATTGAAAAGGTTATACAACAAAATAAAAATATATCATTGATTTCATGTTTGTTGTTAATATAAATAAATTATCTTAAAAAAATGACATTTATTGCACTTCTGCACAGAAAAACTACAAACAGGTAGAATGGTTGCGAAAAAGACTAATTAGATATTACTACATAAATACTCTAACATTTCAAAAATATATATGGGGCAAGCTTTTCCTTAAATGTTACTGCCATCACCCCGCTTTTATAAATTTGGCAATATTTTTATTTAACTTTAAGATGAATCCCCTTCTAAAAAGTGTATCAATATTCGAGTTCATCAACTCAAAGCCTGTTTTCTCCCAATTATTGGTGGTATTACTACATAAAAATATAGAAAACACTCCAAAATTTCATGTATCTAGGACTAGCGATGTTGGTGCTGCGTTTAACAGTGAATGATGATTTAAAGTAGTACATATGCACATAATAAAATGATAACGAATTCTTCCTTGATAATTAACGTATAATTTATATTGAAATAAGAAAACTAAGTTGTATTTCATATGCTCTGCAATTAATTAAATTATATATGGACATCGCAAATATTTCTTAAAAGAAAATTATGTATATAAAGTACAAGCTAAATTTAAAAAAATTACATTTATTAAAATAGAAAACCATTAATAATCAATTTATTATCTTACATACAATGACTGCATTTTATTCAAAAAAGAGGGATACGTCTTCATTTAGTTTTAAATTTGAAATGAGTAGAACTAAAGTTTAGATTGGGTGGTCTTGTTTCACTTGATTAATTATTATTTGAATAATCATTGTTCAGAGCCATTTGCAACTGGAAACATGAATATATTTACAGTGGTCATTAAAGTACGATTTCTTTTTATTGGCAGTAGGCTAACACTTGATCTCAATAATGTTGTTTATTTTATTAGTAAAGAAATAACACTTGGCCTCGATTTCACCTGATGTTAAGACATTGTTGACCGGTCATTTTACTGAAAAATCTATCTCACGTCACCGGCTATAACTCTATAATTTCAAATGTAATACATAGTACTTTTTTATTTTAATTATAAAAAGGAAATTTAAGTTATACGAGAGCTTGAGATATACTGATCAACAATTGCGCTGTATAGTTACCAGTGAAGAAAACAACGGCAATACGACAGAATGTATCAGGAGATAACTCGTGACCGGGCAACAAAGTGTTGAAACAATGAGGCCGTAGATAGTGAAGCATGTTTGCCCAGAATACACATGGCTCCCCTATATATATATGTGCTGTTATGACGACAAATTGACATTGAGCGTGGTAGCTAGGCAAGCGGCTCTATTACTTCTGTGGCCCGGGGATCGAACCGAAGACTTCCGCATTACAAAGGAAGAGGATAAACGACTGCGCCAGGGAGGCAGTCAAAGTGATTAAGCCATAGCTGGTTAAGAGTGTTCTTCTAGAATACTTTGTCTAATGTATTTTACAGCAATGCCTTTATGGCGCAAGATCGACATTAAGGGTAGTACTTAGCTAGACAGTTTGAACAAAACACCGCCAACATCCAGACTTTAGACTACGCTCATGTTGCCCCGGAACTGGACCTAAGTATTATGAGGCATGCGGTAAATCACTGCGCCAGAGTTGTTACAAGCAAAGGATTATTTGGAAGTAAGTAATAACCTATCTAAAATTAAAACGCAAGCAACATCAAAAGAAGGTTATAAAAAAAAATACGCAATGCTATTTTATAATTAAATTATGAAGCAGTATAAATGGTGAAACAACAAAAATGACAGATGATGAACAAAAGAAAAATACATGCTACGCCAACCGACAAGTAGCAGATAGCAAGATTAGAAATAAGTGAATAACCTGAAGTCAAGCTGGCAGCGGTAGAGCAATGGCTCCTGGTAGAAGCGTATCTTGCCGTCAGCATCGGCTCGATCGAGGCACAGCGTGAGGTCGTCAAGACGCACCAACCGTCGCAACGCTGGTTCGCTCACTGAGATGTCTGTAATATATAACATAAAGATCGATTGCTTGTGCTCCTTTCTGTCACCGACATTCTTACAATGAAGATACTTTTCAACATAATTACTTAACAAAATAGCCTTGCAATAAGCATTATTGTAGTTTAGACTTAGATAATCTCTGGCAAGACCGATCTACCACCGGATTATAAGTGAAAACACCAGAAACAAAAACCCAGTCTGTACCATATGTGTACAAAAATACTGATACCGGCGAATGCGGGCTCCCAGTTGCTATCAGCGCTGTCTACGGCGAGGTGCTTGACGTTAAGGGACAACACGATGTCGTCCTGTACATACTTCACAATGAGGTGATGCACGCGTACACCAATATTGCTCACCACGCGCCCAACTAGAGCGCGCATATAACCAGGAGGCGCCTCCACTACGGGACTCCTGTATAAATAGTACATAGGCCACATACATAAAACTGTTCAACTTCAAACATGGTTTATCCATATCTGACAGTAAAACATAACTATTTCATATATCAGTCTCAATATATCAGTATTTTAGATTGAATTATTAATGAAAATATATATGTCAATTAAAATAGATGATATCTATTCTATACCTTGGTGATTCCGAAGGTGGATTCTCCTCTGGTGGTGGGTGTAGACTCAAAATACATTCTGTAAGAAAGCACAAATAAATTATTACTTTATAAAAACACCTCGGGTAACATTTCATTTTATGACAAGATAATTTTTAATATTGTCCTATGGGTGTAAATTAATACTATATTGTATTATTTCAGTTTCGAAAAAGAGAAGATGATCAGGGTTTTAATAAGGCTTATAAAAATTATGTAATTGCGATTGAAGCAAAAGATATAAGTAAAGCATTGAATATAATTTTAAATTATAATCAATAATCAAACACGTTGTCTATGGATAAAAAAAAATGAAATTTTATGACAAATTAAAATTCAAAAAAGGATAATAACACACTATCCTTTTATTGATATAAAATATGACATATTCAGTGAATTCAAAATACTTACCTATGGTATCAATGGTCACAATAATGGGTTCAGACATAATCTTCGTCCATGGCACCTGGATAAGTAATTCATGAATTCGGCCAGACACTAGAGTAAAAGGCAGAGAAACTTCTTGCTGGAGTACATCAGCTTTGAGCACTAGATTGTGTAAAGCTACACCACCACCCCATAGTGACACCTAGAAAATATTACATTTTAAGCTGTATCATAGAAGAAAGTTGAAACATATCATTCACAATTATGCTAGTAATATAGTAATTTAATATGTTCATATTTTAACAGACTACAACTTATATTAATATTTTTATAAAAACTATGGCTTAAACATTGTACTACATCTAATACATACATAAAATATTTATTTATATAAATAAATGCACCATTTAACCCACTGACTGCCAACTATGAGATATCTCATAATGGAAGCTGCAACTCTTTTTTTTTACGTGAGGCGAAATGCCTTCGCATACCTGCCTTCGCGGGGACAAGGACAGGTTATGTCGGACTTGCACCGACTGAAACCCCCACGGTTCTCCAACTTCCGCCTATGGCGAAGTCCCGGAAATGCTTACGCATACTTCCGCAGATTCGCCAGCGATGCTCACTCCCACAGAGCAGACCCCTCTCGGGCCTTTCAAGGCCCATACCCTCTCAGTGGTCGACGGGACGGAGAACGTGACCCGTCAACCCCATCTCGGGGACATTTGCGTCGAATAACGGATGTCCCGAGTCCGTCACCCGAAGTCCCCGTTACGGCGGCATGAGGCGGTTGTGCGCCGCCCTCCTGCGACCCGTGCGTCTACGACGGATAGACTGCGACGAAGGGTCTTCTTCCCTCGCCCGCTCCGCTGTCTCCTTTTGCGACATGACTTCCTCGCAGAAGGAGACCATCGCTCCCCAAGATGTGTCGCTGCCGACCATGGCTTTCACCACAGTCGGCAACAAGAGATCTACCCCCACGATCGCGACTAGCTCAGCGCAGTGAGCTGACCATGCCGGACACTCCGCGAGGGTGTGCTGCGAAGTGTCCTCCGGGCTGCCACAGTGATGACACTCGGTGGAGGGTTCCCTCCCCACCACGTTGCACAGGTACCTCCCGAAGCACCCGTGCCCCGAGAGAACCTGTGCTAGACGGAACGTCATGGCTCCGTGCCTCCTCTGCACCCAGTCCTTTAAGACCGGGCGGATGGCCGCGATTGTATAACGGCCAGCAACCGGGTTCTCCAACCGTTGCCGCCAACTTCTGAGGAGCCGGCGACGGAGAGCATCTCTCAGACGTTCCGTCTCCTCCGGGCATAGCTCCACTCCTCGCGCGCGCGCCTCTGATGTCCGCCGATATACCGAGGCCAAGACTTCGGCGTCATAAGGTTCATGGCGCAGCTCCCGCCATTACGCAGGCCGCCTCGTAGGAGACTGTGCGGTACGTTTTGGCGCACCGCGTTGCCATGACCCGCTGCCGCCCCGCAGCAGAGACCTGTTGCGGGCATTGAGGTCGCCCACCCATATGGGTGCGCCATACAGCGCCATAGACCGCATCACCCCCGCAAACAAGCGGCGGCAGGTGGAGCCCGGCTTTCCCAAGTTAGGGAGCAATCCGCTAAGAGCGCCAGCGGTGCTCACCAATCTGGGAGACAACCGACTAAAGTGCGCCTCAAAATTCCACCGACTATCGAGGACGATGCCCAGGTACCGCATCGTCGACTCGATGCCGATGGTCACGCCACCAACCGTGAGGCATGATCCCGCCGGAGGCGCTCGTCAAAGTCCGTGGAAACACAGGGCCTCCGACTTGCTGAGCGCCACTTCCAAGCCGAGCCGCCTAATGCGCGCCACCACTTGCGCCACACCAGCTGTAGCAAGAAGAGCCACCTCCCTATACGATGGGGCATGCGCCGTGACGAGGGTGTCGTCCGCGTAACACGTAACGTCAACCCCCCACAGGTTTGCGGTCCACAACACCCAATCGTACCATATGTTCCATAGGAGCGACCCTAGTACCGAACCCTGCGGAACACCTCACGACATGGCCCACTCGCTCCACCCCTGGCGCATCGAATACCTCACCCCTCTCTCGGAGAGGTACGCTGCGATGATGCACTGCAGGGACCCCGGCACTCCGTGGTACCTGAGCGCCTCTCTAATACAGCTCCACGGCAGGATGTTGAACGCGTTGGCGATGTCGAGGGACACCGCCAGCACGACCCCGCCGCGAGCAACCACCTCCTCCGTCAACGTACGGACGCGCGAGATAGCGTCCCGGGTGGAGCGCCCGTGGCGGAAACCAAACTGATTCTCGCTAAGATCCGAGCCCACGTTCAGCAGGTGACCGACCGCAGGTCAGCGACAACTCGCTCGAAAAGCTTGCACACCTCGTCGTGCAGCACTGTAGGCCGGTACGACGAAGGTGTGCCAGCATCTCGCCCCTCTTTCTTCAGCAGGACCAGCTTGCCCGTCTTCTATTCCCTTGGGATCTGGCCCCGCTGAAGACAAGTGCTAAACAGGCCCCGGACACGCAGTTCCAGGGCCTTGTCCTCCCCCCTGAGAACTCGAACCCACGCCTTACCGGGAATTCCGTCGGGTCCCGTGTTTTTAGTTTTGAGCCGCAACACTGCATCCCCCAGCTCCTCCTCAGTTACCTCGGGCGCGGGATTTGGCTCTATCTCCTCATGGCGCTGCGAGTAATCCATGACCGGCGGTACGTGGTCCGCTCCAGATGGGAACAAGCGGTAACGTCAGATAACTGTCAGCGGGGGTGTCCAGGAGCGAAGCTTGCGCTTCACTATCCTGTACGGTTGACCCCATGGATCGACATTGAGGGTCTCCAGCAACTCCGACAAACGCTGCGATTTGGCGTTGCTGATGGCCACCTTTAGGGCCCGGACGCTCGCCTTGAGGGCGACATGGAGCCGGTCTTCTTCGGCCTGGTTGCGCAGGCGCCTTCTGCAATACCGAGTGTACTGGCGTCTCGCCACCACGCAAGCGCCGCGTAGCTGCGCGATGTCCGCGGACCACCAGTACACGTACCTTCGGGGTGCTGAGGCTCTGGTTCGGGGCATCGCCGCATCACAAATTTGCGACATGGCCACGACGAGCCGCTCTGCCTCATGATCCACATCGTGAATGTCCCCCGGTTCGTCAACCCAGGCCTGCACGAACGACGCCTCGCTGAAGGCTTCAGCGTCCAGCCGTTTCAGGGTCCAGCGCGGACCATTTCCGGCAACGTATCGCCTCGGACCAATCGACACTATCGTTGACGACAAAACGTCGAAACGAATGTACCGATGGTCGGACAGGGACTCCACCTCAGGCAGGACCCGACAGCCGCGTATGCAGCGCGCTAAGGGGGCAATGTTCACACTGTCCATAGTTCGTTCCTTGGCTGTCGTCATAGTGTCCTCCCCCTGGGCGCTGGCTGTGGTCGACGACTCGCAGAGGCGAGACTGTCGAGTTCGCACTTGGTCGACAATCTGGGCGAACCCGTTTTCCGCCCTGCGCCTCATCTCCTCCTTCTCTGCCTGCTTCTGTGCGGCTTTATGCTCTTCCTGAGCTTTCGCCCAACCGACATATTTGCCGGTGATCGGCGGCCTGCCGCGCTCTCTCTTAGCTATAGGGACCTTAGCCACAGTGATGCTCCCCTCGACACCCTTTCGTTTCAGCCGTTGCTTCCTATCGGGATGGGTACCATCCCCAGGCGACAACGACCGAACGGTATCCATGCTAGGGTCCGACTCGGAACCCCACTCTTACTCCTATCTCCTTCGCTCATTCTACCGCTGGTGAAATATTTGGGGGGGGGGGGGGGGGGGGGGGGGGGGGGGGGGGGGGGGGGGGGGGGGGGGGGGGGGGGGGGGGGGGGGGG
>DWQX01005550.1:0-12785 GCA_018245475.1 Pharmacophagus antenor
TCTCCAATCAAACGTAGCCCGGAAGGAACAGCGTTTCGCTCCAGTATCTCTTTGTACTGCTCCTTTTTCATTATTCTTTCAATTTTAACCAAATCTCCGGTCCCATAGCCAGAGAAACATCCCCAGACCATAACAGAGCCTCCACCATGTTTGACTGTTGGCACTACACAGTCTGGCAACATCTTTTCTTCGGCACTACGACGGCCCCGGCACATAATGCACGAATCACCCAACTGTGGTTAGAGGACAATTTGCCGGGTATTATCGCGTGTGAAGATTGGCCCTCGGGAAGTCCAGATCTCAACCCTCTTGATTACTAAATGTAGACAGTTTTAGAGGTTTCTATGTAGCTGTGTGTTATTTACCATGACTTTATAGTTTAGTCTTCCGAGTTTCAAAATTTCTCCACACCCAATGGGTACATTAGTGTTCTCTATAATATCCTCAGGAGACCACTCAGATGGGACTTCCGTAATTAAGCCCATCCTCAAAATGTTAAAAGTGACAAAGCTGTCAGCATATGTATAATTATTAAAAGAAAGAATCATTTTATTTCTGCCAATACATATGAATCTTCCATTAACACACACCTGGGTGTAATGTTGTATCATCATCATCAGCAGACAGTATTTTTTGCACATGTACCACAAACAGGCCGTGGTCATTGGCGCCACAACTAGCCCTACTAATTTTTGTGGAGGCTTTAGGAGTAATATTGGTGAAAGGGACAGGCATTGAAGAAGTATCAGTACAAGAATCAGGTGCAGGCAAATCAACAGTGCTCTCAGCAAATTCGTTTTGCATTGACATTATGACTTTTTACAAATTTCAGAATTATTTTTTCATTTTCTTTTGTTGCAATGTTTACAAGCTTTGTGGAAATTACTACGCTTCAACTTCTTTTTAGAAAACAATCAGAAGTCAGAATACATTCCAGATTCATTAGAGATCGTGACAAATGCAACTGCGGGGGGCGCCAAGCCCCCCGGGTTCGAAGGCTCGTTCATAAAAAAGGCGAAAAGCTTACCTCAACTCGAAAAAAGTAGAAGAAAATAATGATACAAATATATACAAGTTTTGACTATTCTGGTCACCTAATAGATATAATATTATTTTATAGCAAATTAAAAAAAAAAAAATCGAATGTTTCCTGCGGTTCGAGGACGCGCAGAAACAAACCAGACTAAGAATTACACAAAGCTGTTTAAATTTGTACAACAAGATCTTGACTGCTTTTTGGCTCGATTCATAAATATGGAACAAACCATGGATAGCTTTACTATTACGATCCTGAAAGGAAACAATATATGACCTGGAAGAGACCGTCATCTCCAACTCCTAAGTAATTTATGAAAATTCCATCCCCCGGTAATAATGATAGAATACCTTAATACGTGAGAAACGGCATGGCAAACTAGGAAAACATGTTTTGTTTCACGAGATAACATCCCCGCGCAGCGTCAAAGTTGTGATGGCTGCCATTGAAGATGCTGACTTTGAATTGATGGAGCACCCTCCGTATTCACCAGCTCTCGCGCCTGGTGATTTTTCTCTTTCCGCGGCTAATGGAGCACTTCTGATGTCAGCAATTTAATGATGATGGCGCAGACCCATTTCCGCTCATCTTGCATCAGGAAAGCTGCTAGCTTCCTCACTCCGGAAGAAATCTCCCTCTTCGGCCGCGTCATTCCCTAGAAGGACACGGTCAAAAACCTCGGCATCACTTTATACCGCCGCCTCACATTTTCAACCCACGCCCCCAGAGTCAGGAGTAAGGTGGCCTCAGTGTTAGGCCTCTTACATCCCCTGATATGCAAAAGGAGCAAGCTCTCTCTTCGCAAGAAAGTGCTGCTCTACAAGACTTGCGTTAGACCCATCCTGACCTACGCGAGTGTAGTGTTCATGCAGCGGCACGATGTCGTCAAGACCATGCAGGTCTTCCAGAACCACTTCACCCGGCTCGCTACCTGGGCGTAGTGGTACCAGAGGAACCTGCACAGTGACCTTCGCGTTCCCACGGTTGAACAGTTAATCAATGACTGTGCTCTCATTCATTTCGAGGTGGGTATGCACCGCCCCAATAAATTGAACGTTAATACAGTCGACTATGTGCCGATTCCAAGTCTACGCTTATCCAAGCGTCGTCCGCGTAATATGTTAGTTAGTCTCGATATAAGGTTCGGTTCAGACAGAGAAAGAGACTCGAACTACCAACTCGATGCACGACACAACATGCACCTACCAGACCAGTTACCGACACACCTCAATCGTCGCCCGTCTCGCTCGCCGAATTTTGAACAATCTTATACGACACTTTTCTACCAATATTTTGAATATAATACGTTATAACAATTAAAATAATTTAACGAAAGTAACTTACGAAGACAAACATAAGTGGCGTTGGTAGTAAGCGCCACGATGCGTTGAATGAGTTTACAGAGTAATAAAAAAAATAATATTACTAACCACATTTAAATTAGAGTTAATTCAAAAGTTAGAGAAGAAACTTACAAAATTATTTTATAATTAAGTAAGAGTTTTACCTTTTGTAATAAATTTAACTCTAATTTATTATTCTGAATTATTAAATATCTACATCAATTACCATTTTTTTAACCAGCCATCGTATTTTTTTGCGTGGAAATTTAGAAATAGTCAAACAGCCTCCGTCTTGGCTATCTCAATTGGTTCCTTTTACCTCTGCCAAGTTTGCTAGTTCGAATTAAGTTTTACCAACAAGCACTATATAGTGTGTTTTTCAAGAACTCGTTCGTTTTTGTTTTTGGTAGCACTTAATCTTATTTTTATAATACGTTTATAGTTATCAGTTTGTCCTAAAATGTCATTATTGACAGTTGTATTAACCGGTAAAGATTTTAACGTTTCTGTTTTTATGTTAAGTTTTACATAGTTCTGTTTTATTCAATATTATTGTAGATTTATTTTTATATTATATATTGAATAGTTTGCAAGATGTTATCCTTTATAATTTTAATTGTTTTATCAATACTTGCATATCTCTTCACTGATGAATTAATACCAAAACTTAAAGAATTATTCATTAAAGCCGGAATTTATGGAATAGATTTATGCAAAGACAGTGAAGAAAAAATGTAAGCCAGGGACGGAGTTTGTATAAACTTTGATTTTTATTTTAATAATTAATACCCATTGCTCTTTTTAGCCCAGAAGCAGTTGGAGTTGTTTCAGGATGTGTTTTCTTAGTTACAAGTTTTCTTTTCATACCTGTCGCATTCGGAAATAGTCTTATGGACAGAGAGCATTTTCCTCACAATGAAGTGACGTATTACTTTTTAACTATATAATATTATTTTCTAGCACCTTTAAAAAATAAGTTACTTATTAATATTTAATATCTCCCAGTGAAAATCTAAAACTTGCTCATTTGAAATATTCATCAGTAATGATTTCATCTATTACCATTATGTATATGAGTTGGCCAGCCATGTAATTTGTTATTGTAGATAGAAGTAATGTTCAGTGAATCGAGATTTCAGTATTTTATACTAATAGTCAATAAATATATTCTGTTGGAATTATCCTTTTCATAAGATTGGTACTTTTTGTACTTGTATAATTCCTAGATATCACTTATAGATTGCTTACATTGCTTTAACAAATGATAAAATTATTGTAGTTATTTCATTTAATTTTTTTTTATTACAGTTTGCAGAATTACTTGCAGCATTGTTATCTATATGTTGCATGCTACTCTTAGGTTTTGCTGATGATGTCTTGGATCTAAGATGGAGATATAAGTTGATATTACCTACAGTAGCATCATTACCCCTGCTTGTTGTATACTATGTCAATTTTAATTCCACTACATTTGTTGTTCCTATACCCCTGCGACAATTTCTTGGAATATCTATAAATATTGGTAAGGTTTAAACTATTTTTTTAATTATACTAATATAATTCAAATTGCTCTTGCACATTTCTTTTAAACTCAAAGGAATTTAAATAAAATATTTGAGATTATAATTACTTTGCTTTTGCAGGTTTTCTTTATTATGTTTATATGGGAATGTTGGCAGTATTTTGTACAAATGCTATAAATATCCTTGCTGGAGTAAATGGCCTGGAAGTAGGTCAATCAGTAATAATAGCTGTATCCATTATCATTTTTAATTTAATAGAACTTCAGGGGGATCAGTACAAAGCTCACAGTTTCTCACTTCACATAATGATTCCATATTTAGCAACTACAATAGCGTTGTTAAAGCATAATTGGTAAGTGTTTAGTTAATATATTTTGATAAGTTTTTACACTTAATTTACATTTTTATCAAGGTTAGTAATATAAAACACATTTTTCAAATAGTTTATGACAATATGGTATTGAGGATCAATTTTTTTGATAGCCATCTCTAGGAGTGGTAAAAAGTATACTGCAATAAGTAATTTCACATTACATGTATATATAAAATAAAACAATAATTTATTAATATAAATACTTATAACACCAGATTTTATAAGAAACTTCTAATTCTCCTATAATTCAAATATCAATAGTGCTTTAACTAAATCTTTAGTTTAAATTCTCTTTCATGAATACATAAACATTAATATTTCACTACTGGTCTTTTACAGGTACCCTTCAAAGGTTTTTGTCGGTGATACATTTTGCTATGTATCAGGTATGACGTTTGCAGTAGTTGGAATTCTGAGCCATTTTAGCAAAACTGTTTTGTTATTTTTTCTTCCACAAATATTTAATTTTGTATACTCCATTCCTCAGTTATTCCATATCATTCCATGCCCTAGGCATCGATTGCCTAAATTTAGTGAAAAGACTAAATTACTCCATGCAAGTAGAACTTTAATAAATAAGAAAGATTTAAGTGTTCTCAGTAAATTAATAATAAATGTGCTAAGTTTTTTAAAAGCTATAGAAAAAGTTGAAGATAAAATAAGTATAACAATGAATAATATGACGATAATAAATCTCTTTTTAATAAAATTAGGGCCAATGTCTGAAGAGAAACTAACTGCCAGTTTGATGACCTTTCAAATGTTTAGCACTTGTATTGCATTTTTAATCAGATATCCAATGGCTACATATTTCTATGAATCGAAATTATGATGTATTTAAGCAAACTGAGTCCAGGCATTTCTGGTATTATTGACATGCATAGTTATCATTTAAAAATACTTGTTTTCCAGACAGTTTCAAATTGACATAATGTTATATAAATTGTAGCAGTGCTGTTGTTAAATTATTTCCTAAAGATTCAGTTCTATGTATTCTCGAACAATACACTCTGAATCGCAGTGACTATAAATTACTGGGATTTTATAAGCTACTACTAAATACAGCATTATTGTATAATGCTCGCATTGATTTTGGAAACAAAAGTTACGATTTTAGAGGCACTAATACACTTGTACATTTTCACTACAATAGGGGGAACTAAGTGCTTGAACAATTAAAATAATTGTTTCTGTAGTAATTACAAGTATCTTTAAATTAAGCAAACTAAATCGTACAATTTATTACTGTAATATTTTCATTACCTGTTTATTTATTTTTGAGATTGTTATATATGTGCACATTATTAAATTTTGTTTATATAATCCATCAATAGATCGACTAGCAACAATTTTTTTGTAGACTTCCTATAAATCATATTACGTGCTTATAAAATAGAACTGATTAAAACTCTTTATTATTGGAGTCTAGTTTAAAAAAAATAATGAATTTTTGATTACTAATTATTATCAAAAATAAATTTATAAGAGGATAAGCTTGTAATTATTAAAAACAATGTGATTACATATATAACCACATGAAAGATTGTTAATGTATGAAGTAAACGTAGCTGATTGATGTTACCAAATGTAAGTTTAAAATATATTGTAAGCGAATAAATTTAGTAGTAAACTATTATTGTCTTTTAATCAATTTTCTGTTTTAGTAAACCTTTAGATTTTTGATATTTAGCAGTTTTAGATTACTTACCATTACAGGAATTGTTTGCTCTATTGCCTGTTATCCTTAAAATCTGATTACATTAATCCTTCTATGCAATTTGACTCTGATCGATGCTTGTTCACTGTGCGGCTTATTTAAGACTAGCGTAGTAATTCAGCTTTTATTGTTCTCGGTGTCGTAATCATTCTTGAGTAAATCTTATGAATTTTCTAATCAGACCTTATGTACAAAACGCTAAATTTCTGCCATTGCCCAAGACTACTTGTGGCATCGACTACTGTTTAATGTAACTACGAAAAAGATTAATCAGAGCGATTTCCTCTAAATCCCTCCGTAGCTAAGTGGTTTACTGGTTACTTTGTAATGTGTAAGACCCAAGTTCGTTCCCGGGCTACGTAAGTAATAGTTTTTAAACGGCTGTAGGGTTTTTCATACCCGCGTGGCTAGCTTACCACCCTCAATGTCAATCTGCCGCCATAACAACATTGATGTGTTCCGGCACAAATACATGTGAGAGCTAATCGTATTCTGGGCGAACAATTAGTTGAACTCGAGGCCAAATTTTAGCTCATTACCGATAAAAAAAATTATCTAAAATAAATTACATATCAAGTGACAGCATGTAAAATGTGGTGATACGTAATTATCCTACGACCAGACTACTACTCCTGTGGTCCGGGAAGCGAACCTGGAACCTCCGCTTTACAGAGCAAGCGGATAAACCACTGCATTACGGTAGGCAGTCTGATTTATACTAGTTTTGGAATCAACAGTAAAAGCGATACAAATGAAAAGAAAAACTTTGTCATCGATCCTAGCAGTTTCGTTTCATTCGTATGGTAATTAATTTTAAAAAATATAATTTTACATGCTACGGAGCCATTTGTTGCCAAGTAAAAAAGTGAATAAGAGAAAAAGCATCATGAGTAATTAATTATTCATTCATTCCATTTTGTACGGTGTCAGAGATTAAAATGTTTAATTTAACGACCATTTTTATATATAGATATAATAATTATGACAATAATTTCAATTTGTATCTCAGATAATAAATTGCAGACAAAAGCAAACATGTTGAATTTATTCAGCTTTATTTATATATTTACTGAATTATAATTGAACAAAACATTTACTAGCACAAAATTAAAAGCACTTCATTTTATGTACTTGTATTATTGGCTTAATAAATTTTTTGAAATAGATTTTGTCAGATTTTTAATTATAAATTAACTCACGATAATATAACGAAAATTCATCCATCTTATATTTATTGATAGTTTTTTTTGTGACGAAACGACAATAAATTAAGTGGAAGAAATTACAAAACAAATAATGACAGAATTAATTTGCGGTAAATAATAAATAACCCCTTAAAATTAACTTATGATAATTATAATTAGATGATTTATCGATTAATATTTTTAATAATAGCGACAATTTTACGAGTTTCGTATTATTAGGTAACAATATATTTTTTAACATTCTTGATAGATGGATATTGTAGGTAAATAAAGATATGAATTTTCTATTCGAATATTTGAAAGTGGATATTTAAAAATAAATATTATTAACGTACATTATGAGTTTTAGTGTATTCATGTTTTCTTGTAACTATAACAAATGCTGAGATTCTAAATAAAATGTAAATGAGCAATATATTAAAAAATATGGAATGTATCCTACAACGAAAAATCGTAGCCTATGTTTTAATCATTTGTACTCTGAACCAATTAGGATGTTCACTACCAGCGCTACTTCATGACAGAAACGTACATTTATGAACATTTTTACTTTTTAGTATAGTCTGAAATCAAGCGCAACAATGCGTACAGAATAAATTTCACATAATCACCAAAAAACTTTAATATCCCATGAGAGGACTGCGGAGTGCAAAGGGTTGTAATTAGTATAATAAATACTAATACTGAAAAAGTGTGAAAACAACTAAAAATATTAAAGAAACACCAAACTACATAGCCAACCATATAACGTATATTCTTTTTCTTAAGAAGCAAAATCATGATAGTCAAAACAAAAAGTATCCACTGTGTTATTATTTATCATTGATTATAGAATAGTATAATTAGGAATTTAGACTTTGTTTTTTAATTATGATAGATGTCGAAATATAATGCAGATAATATATATTGTAACAAACATTATAAAAATTACAAATATTTAGGTAAGTATGACTAGAAGTTTTATTTTTTTTGACCAAGTAAGATACTTTTTGATGACTTCACACCATATTCCAAAAAATGTTCCTTGATACACTTAGCATTTTTTAATGAAAATTCATCTAACTTAACCAAATATCATACAAAATGTTATCTTCAGTATCATTTTCATTAATAACCCTTAAAGTTTTTAGAGTCTGTAAATAAAATGTTAGCTCAGATGTTACAACACCATGTTGAGGACTCCCATTTGCTATAATATTCATTTTAAGTAATTGTTCTCTTAATTTATCTTTAAAATTATCATGTACTTTCATGTAAATACATCTTATTTGTTCTAAGGGTAAGATATCAATAAGTGCTTCATGCAATTTTACTAAATGCTTTGATATATTTCGGAATGTTTGAGATGGGACAGGTGGTTTTGCATCCCACATAGACAGCTGAGAACTAAGCATGTTACTGACTATTATGCATATTTTATTTTCTATTTCTTGTTTATGGCTCACTAGGTCATTTTCAATACTACTAAAACCATTTAATACTAGTTCTTTCGAATGTAATTTTTCTAACATTTCTAATATAAGAGGCAAAAGCCATAAGATAACTTGCAATGATCGAGACACAAGAGCTAGATTAGAGGTTGATATTGTTTTAAGACCTGCACTTTGTATAGCTCCAGCACCTAAAACCAACTGACAACACCGGGAATTGAACAATCTTATTAATTCTAGTATGCAATGCACCAAGTACTGAACTATGTCAGGAGACTGCTTTGTTGCATCACAATATTCTAAAAGAATCTTAATCAAGAGCTGTACAGTTGTCACTATAGCATAATTTTCTTTGTTAATAACTAAAAACTTTCCATCTGGCTTTCCACTTTCATACTGGAGAGTATATGGTATTTTTCCTGATTCACATATTTTATTGATTACACTTTGTAATTCGTATGGAATTTCTGCAATCTTCCATCTTTCATTGTTTAAAGTTGCTGTTAGTTGAGCTCTACGTTCTGCATGTAAACTTTGTATGTATTTCACAGCAAAACTTCTTAATGCCAATTTCATTGTATTACTACAATGACCAGTTATTTTTTCACACTCATTGGAAAATATATCTATTAATTCAGATAATTTAGCTAACTGTGAAAGATTAGAAAATACATAATCTTTGTCAGTTTTTGTCACTATAAGGTTAGCACATCTTTCATTGCAATAATCTGAAAGAGAACTTATTAATTTCTTTATCTTTTCATTTATAAATATTACATCATCTTGTGTCCACATTTCTTCACATTCATTTCCAGTCACATCATCCATTTGTGTAATATCTATTATTAAATGACTTAATGCCAATATTCTCTTAAAAATTATGATCAAGCTAGGTGTAACTTTTTCTAAAAATACAATACCTTCATTGCACATGAGCCAAGTATTATCGGCATGAGATCCCCTCAATACTATTTCATTATTTCCATCTCTTTCAGAGATTATTTCTACAACACTCTGTTTTATTGTGGCTTGAATTGAAGTCATTGCTTCAGCTTTAAAAATATCAAGGAAATCAAATTCTTTTAGACGAAGTATTCCAGACACTATGCTGACAATTTTGTCCCTCTCTGGTAATTCTGTGTGATCTTTCAGAGGTCTGTTTAAGTCTGTTACAATAAATCTAAGAAACTCATTGTTTAACATTTTATGTATTAATCGTCTCATTTCAGTTAATTGAGGAGATAAATGTCGAAACGCTTGAACTCCAGAGAGGCGTGTAGACAAAACTTTTTGAGTGGAACTAATTAAATCTAAAGCTGCTACATAGTCTGAAGTACTAAGTAAGAGTTGAATCATTGGCTGTGTTTGTTGAACAGTAGCAATTAACTTTAATAATTCATTTACATTGTTAAGATTAATATTAATTTTCGTAAGATGAATTAACTGCAAAGGGCAATCGGTTAAGTTTTTTTTGACAGTTGAAATATTAAGCCTTGTATTTTGTACTGTTTTTACAGCTCTTGACATTTGTTCCATAATAGTATCATGTGAAAGCATTGCGTGAAAAAAAGCATCTGACTTTAGTGCAACTTGTTTTGATATTTTCATTTCTATAACATCTAAGTAAGTACTTAAAATTTCTTGTAATGATCTTATTGCATTACTAGAATCAGATGAATTTGAGAGGCCTGGAAAAACTTTACCAAATATCTTAGGATCATTTAAAGCCAATGTCTGAGAGTAAAATATACTAGGTACCTCACAAATGTTTTCTTCAGCCACAGGTACCTTGAGCTTAGTCTTAATTGGTGGAGAATCTTTTAACTGACAGTGTCTGCGATACCTTTTTGATATTTTCTTACAATATGATTCAAAATGAGATAAACTTATATCTGGTAGATAAGGACTGGGATATATTTCCACTTTTTCAATAAAACCATCACCCCATGTTTTGGTGAAAAAATTATTCTGTTTGCCCCTGTTTGGATCATTTAAGACTGCTGGAAGATTTTGTGATGATGAATAAAAATCCCAATCTTTCTTATTTCCTTTTGAATACAAATGATACTCTCTCACATGGTACTTAAATCCTGCTTTTCGCAAGTCTCCAAACTGTAAAGCCGAGCATATTCCATTTTGTTCATATTGACATAATATTATTGAACCTTCTCTGATGCTGTGCTTATCTTGAATATGTCTGTAAAAAGTAATAAAAATGATGGAAATCAAACAAAATAATAAAATATTTGAAATGAAATTATATGTGATAGTGTAATGTATAAACCTTTCAAATTCCAAAGTACTGTTAAAAAGCAAGCTCGGGCAGTGGACGCAGTTATGCCATGTAGGCGCCACATTGGAAGATAAGGAATTGTCCTCCATAACATTTTTCGTCCGAACAAGAATTATAATAAAGGAACAATAAATAAATTTGAAATAAATGTTACTATTATCATTATCATCTAAATTTTTGGTCTCCGTATGAAACAGTAGTAGTACACATGATAAAATCAAGATAAATAAATGTCATATTGACATTGGCATAATGACAATACATCTTAGTCACTTAGTGTTTACATTTTAATATAATTTTCTATGTAATCTAATGGATATACTTGCCTTAAAACAGTGATTAATTTCCAAATTATTAAGTGTATTGTATATAACACAGTAAAGATAAATCGAGAGTAATCGATGATCAAATTTAAGTATGTAATAAACAACAAATAGTACTATTATATCATCTTGGTTCGCAATATCCGATATTTGCCTTTCACTTTTCTCATTTCTTTCTATATTCACATTTATCTGCTAATAGTTTAATTGTTTCATAATTAATACTTTAGTGCAATATTTGTAAAATTTAGCACATTAGCTAAATACCGTTAAAGTAATTGTAATGACTGTAATGACCCGGCAAACTTTGTTATTCTTAACCGCCAATTAATATTGTATTATTTTTTGCAGAACTTAATTTTTTAAGTAGTGAACCACTCCCAATTTTCCAGGATTTACTTATTGTATTTCGTTCATAACATCTAAAATTAAGTTCAGCAAATGGTTAACACGACATTAAGTGACGGTTTAGCGGTATGAATTTCGTTAGGACAGCTAGCAATTAATGAAATTAGGCACAAGTTTATGGTTTAAAAATATACAAATAGTTCGTAAAATTCCTTCAGAAATAATTTATAATATATAAACACTAACTTCCTCCGTGGTATAGTTTTTTACTATATGCCTTGTAACACAGAAGTTCCGGGTTCGATTTCTGGGCCACCAGAGTAGTGGAGTTTGGATGATGGTAGGGTTTTTCGAACTCGCCTGGCTGGCTATCATTCTTCATGTCAATCTGCCGCCATAGCAGCATTGGTGTGTTCTGTAAGTTAAATATGTGAGAACCAGAAGTATTCTGTGCGAACACATTTAACTGTCTATGGCCTCATTGTTACTTAACATTAGATGAAAGCCAGGTCATGTAGTAACCCATAAGTGATAAAATAAACATTATTTTAGTCATCATCGTGTCGTTATGGATTTTAATACAAATGCATTTTTCTTATAAGTAGGACCGACGAAGAATAGAAACTCAAAAATGTACAAAACATTAATATACATTTTGAAAATCAATATGTTGTATTTTCCCACCGTGTGGATTGGAATTGAGAACAGACAAACTTTGAAAATACAAAAATAGTTATCAAAATATAGGTTCCACTCTTACCACGAGGCGGAGTGTGTTCTGGCAGGATCCCCTCCATGGGATTTATTTGCCTACATTAATTACACGCGTTGTCTTAACCTGGACTACCCGAATACACGGGCGCTTCTCGTCCCCGCGTATTGCGTCATAGGCGAACGATAATCGCGGTTAGGGCCCGCGCTCCGACTTCGACTATTATGTAGCTCGCCATTTGAGACAGTCAGTTTAAGTCAGGTTCTCTGGCCACCCCTCCGACGTGTCGCCACCTTGCCGTGGTGGAGGGGCTTGCGTGCCGCAGGGATCCGTGAGGCTATTCTGGATAGGGCTTCCCATACCGGACAGGCTCGACGAAGAGCGACACACCAGTTGGAAAGCCGTCTGTTCTGTCAGGCGGTCCGGCGTCTGACCCGTAGCGGGCGGCCGGTCGTAGGGAGGACGGGTCCGGCGTGCACTAA
>DWQX01005551.1:0-12785 GCA_018245475.1 Pharmacophagus antenor
AAGTCGGTTTAGATACAGTGGAACGTTTACGTTAATCGTGCTGACAAGCTACTGACGCCGGTGGTTGTGGTCGTCGTGGCGCAGCGGACGCTGGGCGCGCGCGGCGTGCTGCTGTACCCGGCGCACTGCGGCGCGGCGCACCGGCACGGGCGCGTGTTCGCGCGCGCCGCGGGCGTCGCGTACACCATGCCGCTGAACGTGCTCGGGCTGCCCGCGACCGTGCTGCCGCTGCCGCCGCCGGCGCGGCCCCACGCGCAGCCGCACGCGCTGCCCGTCGCGATACAGGTGCGCGGGGAGGCCTCACACGATACTCGACACTGTATTACGTGTATAATTAACACCTAGTCTATATCGCGTCGATGCATATCACGTACAATACCTAATATTACTCGACGGATGCGAAGCAGATTGATGATACGCGATATAGACCCGAAGTATTTACTAACAACGTGTAAAGGACTTAAAACTTTTGAAACACTTTCTCTCACACTCGTCTATTAATCTCGGTGATATGACAACGATGAGGCGTTCACGTAAAGTGAAGGGAGCACATGAACTTATTCAATGTCCACAAAGAGATGTCATACGTTTTGCTGTCGCTCAATACCGATTAAACAAAAATAAATTTGCTAATTTACACATTCAACAGCCCAACGTAGACTGATGCGTAAAGTGTAATGTTGTCAAACGACAATTGAAATCAAAACATCAAATGACATTTGACAGACAGATTTGGTGAAACACCTCGGCGGGCAACGTCTTGTGCAAAGCGGAAATTGACAAAATCAATTTTCCGTTTCATCGAGTCCACCAATATGAATTCAAATTATTAGACACATTTCAGGTGATAGCCGGCCCGTACCAGGACAGGCTGTGCATGGCGGTGGCGAAGCAACTGGAGCTCGGCTTCGGCGGGTGGCGACCGCCGCAGTGAAGCGTCACCTCAACGCCAGATTCGCCTCACCCGTCATTATGACGGACAGACGCTAGATAAAAAGCATCGTTTGACTTTTTATTTTTCCCTTACACCGCCTCTGGCGACATTGTTCTATGCGTTTCGTTGTAAAACTGAAAAGTGAATATAATAATGCACAAATTTACAACAGACGCGCAAAAGGAAACCGTTAAAATGTATCGGTAAATCTAGTGTTGTAATTGTGCTCTCCAGGCGTACCGCTATTGTGGCGTGATTGGATTTTGTGGTTATCGTACTGACAGTTCTATAAATGTAATTCAACTCGCTTCCATAGGCACAATCGTGGTTCGATTCGGATGGCTGATGTGGTGCAACGCTTAAGCAATACGAAAGTCCCGAGTTCCGGTTCTGGGGCGCCGTGACCGGCTGAGTTAAATGGGCGGTGTGGATTTGTCGAAACCCACCTGGCTCTCTACGTATTAGAATATTGTTGAGAACGAAAAATGATTGATTGGATATGATTTTAGTGATTCCAAAAATAAGACTTTTTTTTTTTTTTGCTTTCTTAGTTGCTTTTGTTAAACTCAAAAGAGTTTCACAAAAGTCCCAAACATTTATCAATAGTTTTACTGGTCATTAAATAGGCTTTTGTGGATATATTTTTTTTTAACTTGAGGGTGGTAGCTAGCCAGGCGGGTTCGTAAATTCCTATTACCATCCAGACACCACTACACGAATCACGAATCGGACCTGGAGCCTCCAGATTACAAGAAAAATTGTAACCCACTGTGCCATAGAATAATATTTTGACTGTCTCCATGTTTTTAATACAAACAGACCATGCAATTTTATTTATATGATATAGATATAAGAACGTTTAAATATTATGAAGATTAGTTAAGGGAATCTAAGATATAAATACATGTCATCAAGTAGGGAGTGTAATAAGGTGCGAGAGTGAAATGGCTAAAGTATTTTTACTCTGTTACACAAATAAATTTTATTAATGGATCATTAGTTCGGGAGCACCGGGAAATGAGTAAATTTATAATCTACATCCAAAAAGTAACTGTATATACAATATGTAAGACAGATTATATACTAAAGTGCATTTTTATAACAAACTTTTTTGATATTGTGTTAATTATTCCATATATCTTTACTTAATATAATAATGCTTGTAATAACTGGATTCGAATCAAGATTTCAACACTTTGACATGCCCATAAGAATGTCATAAAATATCTTAAGTAACCATTAAAGTAAATAGATAAAAAATGGTTTCCGCTAATCTTATAAATGATCTTACAATATTTTTGTAAGAAGTGCTATGAATTATACTATAATATTTGAAGATTGAATGTTGCGACTTAGAAATTTATTGATATAACGCACCTTCGAAATAGATTTCTTTCTAAATATATTTTTCTAATGTTTTTCCAATTGATTAGTTTCTAATCGCAAAGCGAAGCAAATATAAATGGTTTTTTTTTTTTTCAAAATAAATAATTATCAACAATTACCATATCAAGAGATTCTTAAAAATCAATTTGACAGCAGTATATAATCTGTGGTTAAATACGAAGCAATAGTAGCAAGCACCTTCATAGATAAATAAAATTTTAATGTGTTTTCTTTTTCTTACATCATTTTGTATTGATTGTCACGTTTATGACTATGAAAACAATGTTTGTGTATTATATGTACGTGTAGATAAGGTAAATATACACGCTCTTTGAATTGTAAGTAATTTTATTATTTTAAAAATAAATGATGTCCAAATATAAAAAAAAAGTTCTTATTGTTATAACACTTGTCCAATTTTTGTACGAAGTTTCCTTAGGAATATCTACTTGATAATGAAAATTTACAAGTACTAAATATAACATGTTTATTTTTGAAAGGAACTTGAAAAACCCTTAAGGTTATTTTTGTTTAAACAAATGCAGCAGCTCTATTTAAAAATAAAAAATTAAGGAGTAATCATGCACATGAATATCTCAGTAAGTAACAAAATCTCATTTAATCAATAAAGATTCCAAACCCCTTTACAGGTAAGTATATTTAAATTAATTGGTAAAATTATACTACTACTGATATAATTTGTGTCGATATGATAGTAGTTATAAATATGTTAACTGTATAAATAATTAGCATTTTGTGTGTATACAAATCTGTAATAAAAAAGTGACTCGAATGATTTTTGAATTCAGGATGGAGTAATTATTAATTTTCTTATTAAAAATGCTGTCATTGAAATATAAATTTGTTTATTATTGGATAAGATTCAGATACATTTGTTACAGTTTAACTCACTTCGTGATATGCAATTCGCGATATCTTTTTTCTTTGCTTTTTTAATCAGTTACTATATACACTTTTATCCATATTTAGTTACTCTGTGGACTTGAACAATAATAATAATATTTACCTTTATAATTTTGTTGAATTTGCTATTATGTTAAATTTAAATTATAAATAAGCCTTTTGGTTTATTAATTAGTGTATTTATAATTGTTATTCACATGATGAGAAAAAAATGTCGATTTTTTTAATAAAATTTACTATTGAATGAGCAATAAATTATTGAGCTACATCAATTGTTAAACTATTAATTCATTACATATTTTAATTAGCAATACACTGCAACTTTTTGATAATTTTTTGTGAATGACGCAAAAATTTTATATCTCTTCTAAAAACATATAGATAAAAAAAATTAAAAATCAAAAAGTAGAACAATTTAATGTGCAATAATGGTTATAGTACATATTTATTTTCTAATTTAATAACTAAAATAATTTTATGTTATAAATGATTGAATAGGTAATATTTGTTACACTATTTATATATTTAATAAATATCAATTTATGGCAACCTTGATGATTGTAATGTAACGACGTTCTTAGCGCGTGCGAGATGACGCGCCGGTGAATTCTTATTTTAAAGACTTGACGTAATTTTTATTTAAAAACACGATATTGAGGTGCTAATTGTTATTTATTTACATATAAACAAGTGTTAATGTGAATGAAAGTGGAATAACTGTATCTGTTTTGTTGCAGTAACTACAATGGCTGATCAGGTAGACTCGATGTCAGATGCGGAGCTACGGACCAAACTAGCTGAGCATGGGTTCCCTATTATGCCGATTACTGCTTCTACAAGGAAATTGTTGGTAAAAAAGCTCAAACTAGTTCTGGACAACAAATGTAAACCGCGTAACAGCGTTGACAGTAAAGCTGAGAGCAGGCAGTCCTTGGCGCGCTATTCGAGCGGCGAGGAGTCCGATTTAGATGCATCCACTGAGAAGGAGAAGCGTAACCGCCGCGCCACCACCGGCGGCTCCATGTTGCCGCCTGTTTGCAGCAAGACACGCCGTTTGCCCGTCAAAAAGGATTCGCCCGCCAAACGTGACTCCGATAAGGGCTCCGAATCAGAAGAGGAAAAATCCCCCAATTCTGTAACGGATGCGTACAGAAGAGTTGAAACGATAACTACACGTCCAATTAAACCCATGTACAAAAATGATGACGATTATGAGACCGGCTCCGATAGTGATGTGGACAGCGAAAAGAAGACAACCATTCCTTACAGAAGTAGCTCTAGGTCTAGCGACTATATATCCAGTACATTGCCTACTAATGAAGCAACCTCTAGTCCCCCTAAATCGTCTCCATTCTCACGTCCATCTAATTCTTTGTCTAACTACACATCTGCAATTTCGTCATCGGAACATTTAAACGCCATAAGGTCTCGACTTGGTTTAACATCATCTTTAGCTGACAGACCATCTACAAGTTATTACACATCCAACTTTACAAGTAGTAATTACCAGCAGACTGTACCATCGGTGGATGAGGTAGAATCTCCCTATTTAAGTAATTTCACTCGTCGCTTGTCTGCTTTGAAAGCTGACCCACCTAAACAGACAACATTTTTAGAGCGGGACACAAACAACGGCAGCACAGTGATGTCCCGCCGATCTTATGTAACCGGTGTTTCAAGACCCGATATTACAGATTATAAATCGGCAAATGACAAGAAATTCTTGAAGAACAATCTAGTGTCTTTGACCCTTGTAGTGTTGGTTGCACTTTTTTTTTTTTGCTTATTCTTTATGTATCTAGTTAAGAAAAATGACATAGCTTCAGTGGTGGATGATCAGAACAGTCTAATACCGATATGTCAATTAAATATACCTGGCAATAGGCCAGGTATCAATTGTATACCCCGAGAGCATGTTAGCTATGCAAAAGATCTTTTGAAAGTTATACACCCAGAGCTCACCTCAAGGATTGCAGAGTATAAATGTGGCAAGCCGGGAGCATTGCCATACCTGACAGAGAAAGAAATAATAGATATTGCGAGCATCAGAGCAGAGACTGTAGACTTAAGTCAGTGTCGCACGGATTTGAACAACTTGGAAGTGATGATTGTGAACAACCCGAGGTGGGGCCTCTCCATTGTGCAATTGAAAAATCTATACACTAGAGAAGTGGAGTTCTCTCCCCTCACCTCGATTGAAAGTGTTGTTCAACAACGTAATAAAGGCAGTGTTGCCATCACTCTCGTAGACCCATCCACACCAATATCCTGTTTGTTTGTCAACACCCTGTACTCTGCTGGCTCAACGTTTGTTGTGCTCGGGCTGATCTGTCTTTTGCTCGTTGGTCTACACAAACTCTACAAATACTATGTCAGGTGCCAGAAAAAGAAGAGCGAGGAGATCTACTCGATGGTGGAGCAGATCGTGGATATCATATCACAAGAAACTGAAGACAGCGGCGAGCCGTACATATCCGTGGACCACGTGCGGGACACTCTCATATCGCCACAGAATAAAGAGAAAATGGCGTCGACCTGGGATGCGGCCGTTAAATTCATACAGAAGAACGAGAGCCGAGTGAGGATGGAAGTGCAATCGGTTGACGGCGAGGACTGTAGGGTGTGGAGGTGGATATCGCCGCACGGTAGCCCCAAGCGGAGCGCCGCGTGGCAGGGGCAGGCGTTCGAGACGCAGGAGGGGTCCGTGAACAATCTGACCGTGTCGCCCACCCCGTGCCTCAAGATACGACACATGTTCGACAAGAACGACAGCAACCCCCACCTGCGGCCGACCATCCAGGACGCGATCCTGGAGAAGTGCGGCGACCGGTGCCACATACTGCACGTGGACGTCGACCGCGCCTCCTGCTGCGTTTACGTGAAGTGCGCGACGCCGGCGGACGCGGGCGTGGTGTACCGCGGCCTGCACGGCTGGTGGTACGAGGGCAGGCTCATCACCGTCAAGTACTTGCGCTTGGAGAGGTACATGCAGAGGTTCCCCAACTCGCCCTCGATGGGGCCGTTCCTGAAGCCAACTCGGCAGAAACGCACTTAAGGGAATGCGCACAATGCGTTCTTGTATTGCCCTTACGCGTAGGCCGCCGCGCGCGCACCGCGGCCCGGAGCCGGTGCGCAGCCTCGCGCGGCTGCTCCACAAGTTCATTTAACAATCAATCGGTTTCATATCATTTTCGTTCTCTTTAGTTATAGTAACATATTTACATTTCACTAAAATAATTAAATGTATAAAGAAAAATAGGTGTGTATGTAAGGGAACAAAGTGTTCAAATTTGAGATCTGGCATAAATTTTGTTCAGAGTTGTCATGAAATTTCCCGAATTAGTTATTTTTGTCATCTCTTAATTTTTTGACCGTATTTTTTTTTATATATTGTACTAACATCCCGATGGTGTGATTGTTTCATAAGGGTAAATTGGTATATTAGAGATATATAACAATAAATGTAGGAGCTGTAGGACTTAGAGAATAAAAATTGCCTTATTTTTAAGAATTCTGCACTCGACATCTTGTAAATATTGTCATCACAAGTTACGTTTTAATACGTTTTTTTTTTCTAAATACTTAAGTTACTGCAGTGAGGCGTTGTGTTACTTGATTACAACGTTTTCACAACATGAATTGTTTTTCTAATGCGAAGCTTTCAGGCGGGACAAGTGTGAGGCGAGCGGGAAGGAAAGGGGGTGAGGGCGGTACCCTGTTCACCCCTCACTTGTTCCGTTGCACGTAGGCGCGCTTGTTAAAAATAAGTACGATATTATAATTTAAGCACATTTGTACTAAATTTTACTTAGTGTCATTTTTTGGGTTGATTTTCACTTTTTCAATAAATAATAGAAGAATGAAGTGGTTTCATTTCATTGGTCCAAAACGAATGTTATTCGATCTTTTCCACTTGACATCCAACCTTTCATTCAAAATATGTTATGATAAGGCTCAGCAACAAAGGCAAGTTAGGTACTTATGCAAAACGCTGCCAGTTTTGAGTTTTATCACTGTATACATAATTTACTATATTTAAATATGTTTACTTCAGTATTATTTATATTGAAATATTGACACGATAACGAAATACCAGAAATTATCTTCCTTGAAGTTTAAAACGAATTGGTATGAGAAACTGTTATTTTTAAATATTAGCTTTAATATTATCATTGTTACAATTGAAAACTTATCAATGGAAATTTTAATTTATAATTAAATAATAAAAAAAAGCTGCCGAAACCCGGGATTGAACCGGGGACCTTTAGATCTTCAGTCTAACGCTCTCCCAACTGAGCTATTTCGGCTTTATAACCGTGGACAAATAACGATATCTGTAACTAATTGTAGATACAAATTTAACAATATCAATATTAAGTAATAATGAAACTGTTTTGACAAATATACCCTCTAATTAGTCGTTATAACGGCAGATTTA
Organism: Pharmacophagus antenor; assembly: GCA_018245475.1. Lineage (NCBI taxonomy): Eukaryota > Metazoa > Arthropoda > Insecta > Lepidoptera > Papilionidae > Pharmacophagus > Pharmacophagus antenor. The sequence continues at coordinate 7,683 of DWQX01005551.1, forward strand.
CATTAATAGATCTAGCTAGCCGTGAGGCTTGGAAGAAAACTACCAACCACCAAGCTCTGCACCTATGTGGCTATGAAGTCTACCCAAAAACCTGCATGTTACAGGCAAGCAGCGAATCACTACAGCATGGAGGCAGCTAAAACTGATATCTAATATTTCTTGTAAGAAGTGTAATCATTGTCCATTTTAGATTTACATGTTATCCTTATCGTGTCTAGATCAGGGATCCTGAAACTATTTTGCACAAGTGACCCCTTTTCCAAAATGAACTGTCTCCTCAGACCCCCACGGCTAAATTACCTACTTCTAAGATCAACCCCCTCATTCATAATGGTCCGCTAACTTAAAACAGCTGCTACAGAGTGTTATTTTTCATTGACTTAGGTCAATAGAAGCAGACTGGTCGATATTAACCACTTTATTTTGGGAAACCCTTGGTCTAGAGTAACTTTTTGGTAAATAATAATTATTATTCTTTGGAAGAAATAAAACAAACATTAGCCACAACACACACACATCAATATATTTCATCAGTAGAAATAATAAAATTAATGACATATTTACGTGAACATTCTTTTTATTCAATTACAACGCACCTTTATGGCAAAACATTTCAACTTTACTACATATAATATAAATAACACTATACAATGCAATATATAATGTAATATTAACACTATATTTACAGGACTCGTCATTTTGACGGAATAACCCTAGATGGAAAGTTGGGTATGCTAACATGGGTTTGACTTTTTATTTTTTTTTATTACTGCCTCAGGCAACACTTCTACACATTTCATTTCGATATAGAAAAAATAAAGAATACACAATAATGCACAAACTGACCACAGATTCGAAAAGAAAGCCATAAAGATGTGCCGGTAAATTTACTGTTAAGTACCAAGCAACCATAACCAGTGTGGCTTATGTCGCAAGTTGTCACCCATAGCACCTGTAAAGTGTAAATAATAAAATTAATAAATTTCAATTGCTTCATTTATAAATGTAAAATATTTGTATTGGCGCCAATTTCTTGTGAGCTATGAGCGAACACTTGTCTTCAATTTCACCTGATATTAAGTGACAGTGAGGGCGTAGATACTGAAGCGTGCTCGCCTAGGATTCTCTGGCGCTCGCTTGTTGACTGCCGGAACAACAATGCAGTTATGGCGGTAGTATGGCAGTGGGGGTGGTAGCTAGCCAGGAGGTACCGAGAAACCACCGAACAAACCGCGCATCTTGTAAGTCAATGGAATCGAACCCGGGACAAGCGGTGAACGACGAAGGATGAAGCAATATCATTTTGAACACGTATTCGTTGTATACAAACCGGACAATTAACGATAAACTCGTTAACCAATGCCACGACAGATTATCCGTTTGTAAAATACAAAATATAAACGCTGGAGAAGTTTCTAAAGCAAACATAAACACAAGAAAATAAAGTCACAAGAGTCTGTTGTGACGTCCCCCATACAAGGAATAACATGTCAAGCGTGTCACACTTACGGAATGTATTGTGTGTTGTTGGTGGTGGTGGTGGTGGTGCTGGTGTGTTAGAACTTGACGAGGTCCTCGAGCGCGGCGTAGCAGCGCCACTTGTCCGGCAGGTAGAACGGCTCGTAGATGTACGGGAAGGGCGTGTCCCAGCCGGTCACGCGACGCACGCTCGCCTCCAGCGAGAGGAAGCACTCCTCCTACAGTCGAAAGCGATGTAAAACTCTCCGAGAAACCACTTCAACCCTCTTGGGCCATAAAGGCATAAATGTGTAAAAGGAAAAATAGCAACAACATAAGAGTAAGAACTGTGATACCTAGGAAATGAGATTGAAATAAGCGATGTTAAGACACGGACGAACAAAAATTGGAAAAATATATAAAAACTGGTCGCGTTCCTTAATCTAGAGCGACGCGTGAAACGAGTAAATGGAACGTGATATGAACGATAGCGGAGTGGTGCGAAAGAGAGATACGAACGGAAGAAGTTTTGTTAGCGGGATTAAATTATAAGAAGTTCAGTAAAAAGTGGATGTGACTAGGCCCTGTCCGAGATTAACAAGGGAACGAGTATGGAAGAAAAAGAAACCCCTCTCGGAGCAGCTGACCCTCCGGACGTTCGCGCCCATTAAAAAAGTTTATTGTATATATGTATGTATATTATTGTACATATGTATGTATATACATGTATTGTAATAAGATTGTAATGGTTTTTAGAATATCTTTAATGAGATACAATTTCATTCTTGGATTTCTCATCTGTCTATCTGTCACTTTGACAAATCAATCACGCCAAAAATAATAAACATTATAAAATGACATTTACGATAATTTTAGAACCGGTAAAATTGTGGATTAATGCGGGTGAGTTGGTGAAATTATATTTTCTCACACTGAACCATAGCAAAATTATCCGAATCCTAATAAAGATAGTCCATGAATTAAGTTTGTTTTTAACATTTGTCTCAACAAAATAAAACATTTCCCGTGGGTTTTACTATACAGTTCGGTTTAACGAATGGCCGCTAGATGGCGCTATAGGCAAAACTTTTTTATTTTTTTTACAGCACCACGACTAATGCACCTGTGGGCCCGCACAAAAGATAAGATCGTGTGACAGTTGATTTGGACACATCATTCTCATCCTCCCGGTTGATATCGCACCCAATTGTCGATGAGAACCTATTAAGACCATATTTATTATAATGTGAAATATAATCATTTAAATACAACCATAAAAAAAAATATGGTTATTAGGGTGAATTTTGAATTTATCCCAATAATTCAAATAGGTATTAAGACCTTATTATAATATGTAACATTATAATTTAAATGCAATAATAAAAAATATGGTTATTAGGGTGAATTTTGAATTTATCCCAATAATTCAAATAGGTCACCGCCCTTTCTTCGAAAAGACGAACGTGGCGGATCAACTGGAGGCAGTAAAACTTTGAAAGTGCAAATTTGAAGTTGATCAAAGGGGAAGAGTTGGGAAGAGTCTGCTTTAAAATGGTCACCTATAATAATTTATTGTAACGGGGCCCTCCGTTCTGCGCACAATCGGGTTAGGAGCCCTAAAACAAAGTGGTCCCCGCGTGTTGTACCGGAGCGGTCCCGTCGGTTACCTGCACGGTCGCCGCCAGCTCGGCGCCGAAGCCGCAGTTCAGCGGCGCCTCGTGGGCGATTACGCAGCGCCCGGTCTTCTTCACCGACTGCGAAACGGGCGGGTTGAATTAACCGACCACATGGTGAAGAGGTAACTTTTAGCCAAGCTGTCGTCAGATTTGAAATTATACGGGACCTACTTCTACTTCTCTCTCTTTCTCTCTTTCAGTAACAAAAGTGACCGAAACCGAGACCCCAGAGGCTGCAGCTATATGTCACGAAAGATCCATAAAGCAAGGCAATAGTGTACTCTGACACTTGATGATGGCCTTTTTCTTTCTTGTTTTCTATATTATTTGCGTTGTTCATTTTTAGTTTATAGTTTTGTAAATAGTAATACTATAATTTTTTTTTACATTCATCAATTGAAGGTATCCAGTGATAAATTCGATTCAATTGTATAATCTACTTATGTTATAAATGCTGTTTTAAAGAACCACATTTTTTTTTTCGTTTCTCGAATTTCATCATTATTTTTGAAATATCATTTCAATCTTCGGCACAGGAAAATAGGAAACGTGGACTTTTCACTGTTTGTGTGTGCGGCGGCCGTGCGTGAATGCGTGCATGTGTGCGTGCGCGAGCGTGCACGTGCGCGTTTTTGTTTTTCGTCAGAGGAAAAACGCCTTTACGCGCTAATTGTGGACCCCGTGCGTCGTGTCGGGCTCGATCCTTTTTCTAATGGGTACTACCGGCAAAAACCCTCCCAGAGGACCATGTCCGTGCGTTTGTGTGGTTGCGTGCGTGTGTGCGCGCTCACGTTGCAGACGGTCTCCTCGTCCCAGGGCGCGATGGAGACCAGGTCGATGACCTCGCACTCGACGCCGAGCCCTTTCGCCGCCATCTCCGCCACCTCCAGCATCACGTGCACCTGCGTGCCCCACGCCACTAGCGTCGCTGCGGTGCCTGCGCGCAACGGGAGAGAGTGAGAGGGGGTGATAGAGGTCAGAGCGTGTAAGAGAGGGAGAATGGTGTAGCATGAGATACAAACAGAGATCGGCTTAGGTTAGCTGATTATCGAACCCTCAATTCATTCATGATGGTTAAACAACAATGTGGCCTTAGATGGCGACCCTTGAATGGTGCACTTGCCCACAACACTTTCCTATATCGTCGATTCAAAGACAAAACCACGGCAAATCACATTTTGCGATCCATAACGACATTTTACTGTTTCTACTTCTACAGTGAGAAGAATTACGAAGAAATTATCACTGCGCGTCTATTGTAAAAGATCGTGATTATATTCTCAGAGAGTTTCAGGAGATAATATAACATGATATCAGGATTTGTGAGACATTACGAGTGACTGTCTCCGGAGTGCTTCATCCGCTTACTGTATGACGCGGAGGAGACGGTTTCGATCCCCGGGCGACAGAAGTATTGGAGTCTGGATGGTGATAAGCTGTTTCAAAACACACTTTGCTTGCTACCACTCTCAATATCAATCTCCCGCCATAACAGTACTGCTGTGTTCCAGTAGTCACACATGTTAGAGCAAGATGTATTCCGGTCGAACACGCTTCACCGTATACGGCCTCATCGTCACTTAACATCGGGTGAAATCGAAGCCAAATGTTAGCCCGTAACCGATGAAAAAGCCCAAAATCTTATTTATATTCATCGGTGAACTATGCCACGAGGCGACATACCACAGCAGCCCAGCCAGGCTGGTTCGTGAACCCGTCTCCATAACTCCTGACGCGAGACCTTCGCAATAGATCAACACTGCGGGGGCAGTTTAACGAGTTACCTTCTCTCAATACTTGCGCCTTCCCAAGTGGCAGGGTATAGTCTTCCAGAGGCACTTCCTCAGCCGCGGATCGGTACAGGAACTTGGGCTCGAGGAAGATGCACGGGTCCTTCTCCGTGATGCAGGACCTGAGCAGACCCTTCGCGGCTATCGGACCCCTTGGGACGACCACCTGAAATCAATTC
>DWQX01005552.1:0-12785 GCA_018245475.1 Pharmacophagus antenor
ACAACGTGCATTAGCGAAACGAATCTGCAATAAGTTATAGGATTCGAAGCCTAGATATTCGCTGGTCTGAAAATAAAAATAGTGGCATTCGTAACTCACGTGATATGTGAGGCGACTGATCAGAGCGTGTATATTGCGTAACAGATAATATATCGTTTCCATATACACATTAGATTGAATTTCCTTTGCCGCAGAACAAAGGCAATAGATATGCGAAACATGATCTTGATATGCAAGATATATTATGCAGCTATAATTTAATAATTTTAATAGATTGTGAAATAGCTAACATTGAATAGTTTAAATAGACAACGAACCATGAATTTCCTTTATCTAACATTTTAAATGAACTAATGTTGAATAACCTTAACACATTTCTTATATAAAAAGGAAAAAGAAACTTATTAATTCGTCATTACATTAAAACCGATTGTTTAGAAATAGAAAAAATCTCTGAAATCTCTATAGAAATCACAGATTTAAAGAATAATTGAATAATAACGCCATTTGGTTTTATATGTTGTCTGTTTTTTTTTTGTTCAAATACATAGATGTTAGGTGACAATCACAGCGTAAATGATGTATCATGTTTGTTGGAAATAGATGAAGTAATGACTCGGGAAATGCGATTAACAAATTAGGAGGTATACTCTTATATTGCTGGACCTTGCATTCGTTGGGCGCAAATATTACAAGTTGGATGTCTTAATTAATCAACATTCATTATCGAATGATGATATTAATGATCGTGTTTATGATATATATATATATAAAACGTATGTTATTATCATCATCATTATCAGCCTATGTCAGTCCACTTCTGCATACAGATCTACCACCATACAAGCTCTTCTCCTCTCCTCATCCAGCCGCTTCCCGCTAATTAAATGATATGATCATAAAGCATATGTAATAAACGCTTATTTCATGATATTTACGACAAACATCTCTACATGTGTTTTCCTAATTTTATCTAAAGTTTACTTATTAATATCAGTTAAACCAATTCGCAATGATCCCCCAATCTCGGAACTACGGAACACAAAACTGTGATAATAATTTGTAATTACGGAGTTCAAGATAAATTTGATCATATCACGGTCGCTGAATGCGTGATAAATTGTCTTAACAATATATTACATGAACATATTTGATGTAATTTAGTAGCAGTTAGCGATTTCGCATGTGCTAATGGAAAAATAATATGGATTATTTAGTTTTGGTGTTGAAATATCATTGAAAATGAGTGAAGTCGACCTTGCTGGAATGGATGACAGTGGTGCGTGCAGTGTGTACATATGTCAATATAGATTTTAGTGTCAGAATGTTGTCATATGTAAGGGTATGATTCTCAAGAGCATTTAATCTAATGACAATGAGTTGCTTTTACATGCGGGAGAAGTAGCATTTTGTGATTATTAAATACGTGAAAATTACAATGCCGAAAAGTATTACTAGACGGGATTTACTATAGTGTTTTGCATCATATACCCCATGCATTTCAGTTCCTTTGTGCTTATTACGTTTGGTGCCGATATGAGTAACTTTTAATGAATTAATTTTATTAGAGCTTTTCTTTCATTTATAATATTAATGCGTCATTTATTATTAACTTTTTCAACTGCACCGCTTCCAAGGGGAGCCGTTTAAGATTTGACGTTTGCAAAGGATTATTCATTCTATTAAGCCATGGCTTAATCATGATATATAAATAAATGTGTTGTGAGTTGTCATTAATATCTTTTATAAGTATGGTAATCAACTGAACAAGTTTTTATTTTGGTTTTTTTTTTAAATCAAAGTAACTAACATTTTTTATAGTTTACACATAAATTTGAATTAGACGTTGCAAGATAAGAACTATTTTATTATGGATAATTTTTATGAACTTTATTTATGAATTTAGTATTAATATTCTAAATTCTCGAAAAGATTTCAGGGGTTTCAGATATTTATAAGAAACAAACATTATTTTATAGTTAACAAAAGAATAGAGGAAACAAAAATATAACATTGACAATCTCTTCTTCATTTTCATCTATTTATTACCAGGCATAAAATACAAAGTACAGAAGAGTAATAATATTAGTTCGAAATATTAAAAAAACATTATTTGTTTCCCGCAGGGAGGGTGCGCCACGATCCCAAAATGCTCACGTCCATGCAAGAAATTGATATTGCCCTAAAAGAATGCGGGATCGGATGGTTTCACCTCTTGTTAATGTCGTCATCTCTCGTTGGATTGACAGCGGGTGTTCTTGTATCGAATACCACACCGTATATCTTGCCAATAGCTGAATGCGACCTGAATATGAATTTATTACAAAAGGGATTATTAAATGCAACGCCGTACATTGGTCGGTTTCGTTTGTAATGCAATTTTAATGTGAAAAAAAATGTCTCATATTATTTTGATTTAAATTTAACTCTGTGTGTAGGTGTATAGAACTGAAATATCTTAATTCTACATGTCTTTTTACAGGTATGACACTCGTTTCTATTGTGGCCGGTTTCCTGACGGACACCTTTGGTAGAAAGATATTTCTACTGAGTGGTTTTGGCGGACTTTTCCTATTTACAATCATCGGTGGATCTAGTCAGAGCTACGAAATTCTTATTACAGTGAAATTCTTCGAAGGTATTTTGTAAGTAAACATATTCAGTACATTTGAGTTTTGTTTGTAGAAATAAATTATTACATCACTAAGATTAGGCGCGATTTTTTTTTTCTATATTGTCTTAATACGTTATAAGTGTGAAATCGTGGTATTGTTTTGTCCAAATCACTGAACAATATACAGCTTTGAAAGATAAAAATGACGTGAGAGACAGATAAAAACTACATTTTATCACGTAAGTAGTGCTAGAGTGGAATGGAACAAACTGTTACTGTGGCTCAAACAACATTATCCAAATTTCACTCGTGCATTGCTAATCAATTTACTATGTAAATAAGTAATGGGTAATTTAATATTTATCAAAATAAGCCACTCGTCGCCCTACCCTATTGGATTATCCAGGTCTGAGAGCACTACAAAGTGTGTCAATGGAATCAAAGGGATTAACTTGGTTTGGTTTGCAGTTTATCCCTATATCCATTTACTTCGCAAAGATTTATACGCGGTTCACTATAAATGAATACCAACTGATTACATTTTGATTTTACTCCATTTATTTAATATGTAAACGGCATCCGAACGCCGGCAAGTATTTAATTTTACGATAGAAATGATTTTTATTATTAAAACGAGTTGTTTGTTGCGCCATACGAGCTACTTTCGCTTAATCAGCTTAAGTCTCCGGCTAGGTCTGCGATTCATTCAGACACACTCAATCTCCATTATCCGATTCTATCGCTCAACGTGCCATGGCACGGTTTTAATTCTTTACAGCACTGAGCAACGAGAAAAATACGAAATACATCTATAGGTAAACGGTACGCTTTTCTCATTACTATTTGATGTTACTTAAGATATTCAGTAACAAACTACGCTAATGGAATGTAGGAAAGAGATTAGCTCATTAGTTCAGTTATTTCTTTGGCCAGAGCGCTCAATAATCATGATGAAAATATTATTAACTACCTATTTATTGGCGACATGCATTTAGTTAAAGGTAGTACCTATTTAAAAGAGAACAAATGTGAGATTCCAACACCGATTTTGATTCTGAAAAGACTTCCGGCATTAAAGAAACCTGATTTACCATTGAATTAGGTAATGAACTATCATAAGCATTATGCTTTTGTAATAAACACATCGTCTCACAGTTATTAGTAATTTTATAATCTTTGTTATAAGTGCTGCATGGATCGATTGGTGTTAAGAAAGAAATTACTTTCACTTTAGTTTAATAAATAAAAAGTATACCGTTTTCCAGATTTGCCATATCGTTTAGCCCGGCGTTGACGATTACTTCGGAGTTTTGCTACAAGGATATCAGAGACCGTGTGGTACTATTTAGGTCATCATTCACCGCCATTGCTCAAATATTAATAGCCGCCATGTCCTGGGGAATATTAACAAAAGACTGGCAATACAAATCGTTTGACGGATACATTGGTATGTTACATAAAATTTTTCATTAGATTCCCTTTCGTATTCCTGTGATTTATGTTTAACGACAAATTTTAATTTATTATCTTCGAAGAAATACATTCGGCTGTTATAAGTGAAAACAATATCAAATTTAGAATTGATCAAAGACTCGCATTTACAAAATACCGATGTAAAGTGCAGCTTTAACATGAAAAAGATATAACACAACGAAAATAGATAATCTTTCAAATGTACGGCCGCAGCCGTTCTATTGGTTTGTTGTGCGAGCAGATGTATGTATATCGGCGATTGGTTTAAACGTTTCGACCGAATGGATTGCATGTATCGACTACGTAGTTAATACAATGTATTGTTCTGAAACTAACTATATTATAAATAAAATTCCTTTAATCCGTTGTCCCCTTAAATGTACATTTTGAATTATCTCTCTTCGGAGTTAATAATTATGACAATTTAATTTTATAACTCTATACGTATTAAGTTTTAGTAATGAAATAATTAATTGTATTAAGGCATCAAATATTATTACATTTTAATTGTCATAAAAGGTTGCTCTTTTCACGTATATCAAAATATAATTATTTAAACTCGTCAAAATTTAGTCTATGTAATAATGAGACCAATATTGAGTACTGCATTAACATATGTATTGAAACGTGCCAAGTTATGTGCTTTCTTTTTAGTACAAGAAATGCAACTTATGTTATTTTCATTTTACAGAACTACACATCTGGAATTTCTACATTTACCTCATGTCACTCTGGTCACTGATTGCCCTCGTATTTTACATTATATTACCAGAAAGCCCTAGATATTACATAACGCAGAAGAAATTTAAAGAAGCGAGAAAAATACTTATCAAAATATACACCATGAACACTAGAAAGCCTGCTGAAACTTATAAGGTAATAATCAGTTAGTTAAACTATTGATTTTAGATTGGCGATAACTTAAAAGGTTACCGAACTTCTGCTTAAGTTATTGATGGACTTTGTAACGGTGGTTGTTTTCAGAACTTCCATTAATTATACCAATGTTCCCTTTGATTACCACGAATTTGAGTAAAGGTCGTATTACTGTGTATTATTTCGTAATTACATCAACAAAATTTGCGAAATCAATTTTATAGTAGTAGCGAAAATGTGCTGAATAGCCATAAGGTTTTATGTTATAATATTTGTTTTTAATTAAATATTACCTTGGCGTAATATATAAAATAACAAATCATACTTTTTCTATTTTCTTTCTCAATCGGGGCTGATGTTAGTCGAGATTCTAGTATCAGTTTGATAGCGTGCATGTTTAGAATTCTTGTCTTTATCAATCTTTTTTCCATTGCGTTCGTTTAATACATAAACCGCTTACATAATTCAGCGCACGAAGTCGCCGATCGTATACGGAGGGAAGAACTTGCGACATAAAATCCCACATTATTTATGTAACGTTGTCACAAAAGGCCTTATAAAGGTCAAATGTAAGGATATGGGTAAATGTACTTTCTATAAGGCGCTTCTAGTAAAGTTAAACTCGTGATGTGACACTTTCTAGATTGTTTTAATAATTTTTTATATTAACACATTCACGCCGGCGTCGATTTTTGAGTTCCTCGTTCCTCGGGGATTGTGTGTATCAACAAAACTAATGAAAATCAAATTCGTGTATATGATGTGACAAGTAGACTAATTGTATAATATCCTTTACTAGTTTAAGGTGTTTCCTGTTTTATAAACTCAAACTGGCATGATATCTTCGTATACTTACCGACTGATGAGAGATTAGTGTAAGCCACCGGTGGCCCACGCCATCCGATGGGAGAGTCGACTGTGAACCACCGGTGGTTCACGCCGGAGTGAACGTGTTAAAGACATGGGGAGATGGTCTATATGATTATTAACTTCTGCCTATAAGTAGAATGGTGACAATAATTAGTGATGGTGATAATAATAATCATGACAAAGAAGTCAAATCGGATAAAGAATTTACCAAAAGAAATTAAGTAATTATCAGTAGGAGGTATATTTTATTCAAGTTTTTTAGATTTTTACTGTATTACAGTATAAAGATATATGGAAGAACAAAGAGAAGAATGTTATAGAAGAGGAGGCAGAAAGAAAATTTGGTACTAGTATTAAGCGACAGCTAGTAGCTGGTCTGCACAATGTGAAGCCAATGTTCAAAAAACCCTTACTAGGTTATTTGCTGCTACTATGTGCTATGAATTTCCTGTGCATGGCTTTGTAAGTGCTATTAAAATGTATTCTCTTTATCATTAGATTTAACTGCTTTGGTGACGCCATGCTTTACCACTTGCCTTTTAATACGAAGCGTCGGTTTCGAATCCTGGACAGCTCGAGTTTGGAGTTTTAATGGCGATAGGGTTTACCTTTCGGGTCCTGTTGTCGCCTAACATTATATGAAATCGAGGTAAGGTGTTAGCCTATTGCCTAAAAAAGAAATAAATATTATGCTAAATCTAATTCTTCCGGAATGTATTCCTATATATATTGAGGGACGTAAAATTTATTTTAGTGCTATTGACTATGTTCTCACAATCTCAAAAGATGTATTAAAAAATATCTAGGCGAATACGATTTACTGTACGGCCTCATTCTCACTTAACATCAGGTGATATCTACGCCGATTGGTAGTCTGTAACCGATAAAAAAAACTAGTGCAAATATATTTTGTCTACTAGTAATGTTTATATTATGTTACTTAAATTTCTTAAACATTTTTATATTATGTAAATGCAACAATGTTATATAAAACCCTTTGCCCTTGAGGGCTCCGCTGCTTGGCCGTCGAGTCTGACGACAAATCTCAAATGGTTCCGCACGGGAGCCCTGCAGTGCAGACCTAATGATAAATGATGCGTTAATGTTATAAATAAAAGAAATGCTTTGACAAAATTAACAGCCAATGTACGAAAGATTACTGATATCGCCCCTAAATGTAATAGGCACGAAATAGACTCTAGTGCAAAGGGATAAATGAGTAAAAAAAATATCAGATTAATGCTTCGTTGGTATCAGTATTTCTCAAATAGGATATGTGCTAAGATTCAATAATTGCTCGAGCTACATTTATTTGAATAAAGATAACATTCACTTTTGTTTGGTGTGGTTTATAATTCATTACAGAAATTACGTTAAGTATGATTGAAGAGTAATTTAACGATGTTCCTACAACAGACGAGTGCTCTGACTTTTTGTAGAATTCTATTAAGCACCATAGATTTCGCCATTTTTAAAAATAAATAAAGTAAAAGTAATATATTTTCGCATAGGCCATGATTGTATATGAGAAGGATAAAGTATGGAGATATGTAGCAATAGCCGAAACTGATATATTAGATGTGATTTTTTTTTTTCAATTAACCTGTCACAAACTATTACAGCTTTATATATAAAGTACATTAGATGCATAAGACTGAAAAGAACATTTAAAATCTTAAACAGATAAAAAACAAACATAAAATATATATATTCAATTCAGTGACTGAACTCCCATACAAGCACGAAAGAAACACACCATTTAAGCAATAACTAAAGTTAATAAATCATTATTGCTACAAAGTTCAAACATGACCGTAAAGATAAAAAAATAAGAGAAAACAACTCGTATTTTTTTTTATTCATATTTTTTATGTAGAATAAGTATTTAACAGCTCGTGCTTACCCCGTCGGCCACTGATTGAAATTCATTGACATGAAATCATGGATTTAAATAATTGCTGTCATTGTATAAACAATTATAATCTAACTTCTTTTCTGGATAGATGAAGTTTTCAATATTTTAATTAGTTACATTAAAAATGTTGTACTTCATCGAGTATATAAACTTTACTGTTGTGGTTTAAAGGGCGGCGGAAAGGGTTCTAGAAATTACTGGGTTACCTACCAACAATTATCAATATTTATTTACCCCAGATTTTATAGCATATCTTTTGATGTGCCTTTGATTATCTTTCTTACCTCTGGTCTGCATAGATACTAATTTGATTATTGATTCAGTATAGATTAAGTTCAGTTTGATTACCTCCGTGGCACAGTGGTTTAACCGCTTGCCTTGTTAAGCGGAGATCCCGGCTTCGATTCCCGGGCTAAAGTACTTTGGATGGTGGATGTGGTCATTAAAACCTACCTACCACCTTCAATGACAATTTGCAGCTATAACAGAATTGCTATGTTCCGACAATCATACACGTGAGTGCCAGATGTAGTCAGGGCAAACACGCTTCGTTATCTACGGGCTCATTTTCACTTAAAATCAAATGAAATGGAGATCAAGTGTGAGCTCGACCGATAAAAAAAAAGAAAAAAATAATAATTAAAAGAAGAATTTGTAAACTACAGTTGGTAGCTGCCTTTTGGTTGTTTAAATGGCGGTTTTACTATGTCGAGCGGTTTGTACGTAGTATCTTTCAATCGACACATTGTAATATAAAAGGTAAAAAATAGGGAACGAAACGATTCCATTCATACATACGTTTTAAACGAATCATGAAATATGCACAGAACACGCGGCGATGAAAATTAAAAAAAAAAACAGATTTGGACAAAATCCTTCGCTCAAATTTTCGATATCGACGGATTCAATAACGCAACTCGCTCGTCGGCAATACATTGTTACACAAATATTTAACTCATAATATATTCACCATTCAACGCGAATGATATTTGCGGTGCGCCCGGTTTTAAGTTTCACTCGAAATCACTTAAGTTAAACACACGATTTTCAGATTTAACGTAATTAGACTGTGGTTCCCGCAGCTGTCTACCATTGTCGAACACTATGGGAATGTAGACGGTGAAAACGATTTATGCCGAATGTTGGATACTTACACACACGAATTGAAAATGAAACAGGCCAATAAGACAACTTCCGACGTCTGTGTACCGGTGAGTACGACTTGTGATATTTATTTGTATTCAACCTATTTAGTTCCAGTGAGAAGCAACACAAAGAATTGGGAAAATGATCCTCCGTAGGTATAAAGCAATCATTTCGTTAGAGAAATTTAAATTGTTAATAATGTCGAGGAATTTTTGAGACAATTTACCTAATAAATAGAGAATAAATAGATTATTATGTTTTATCGATTACTTTTCCGTTTCGAATCGAAATTGTGTATTTGTTTTGGTTAAAATACGAACTTTTTTTTTTATTTTAAATTTATTAATAATTTTTTATTGTCAATTAGCAAGGCATCTCCAATCTTATCATCCTTTAAAACATAATCGTTTATGCAATAATATGCTTTTTAGCACAAAATCTATTTCACATTACATTGAATTTTAAAAATAGATTCAAATTATTGAAATAAACTTGAGGTAAAACGTTAGTTACGCTAATGTTTTAACTAGATTATAAATAAAATTGAGTCAAGCTTTCAATTCGTCTAGTGTGTTAGTGACCACTGAAGTGATGAAGAGACATCTGTTTATACCCGAGGATGGAAAACCCATGTATTTCCACAAATATTATTCCGCAGCGCGTATTTCAAATAAATAATATTTTATGCACAATTGTTTAATAGTTTTTGCATTTCTTAAAGGGTGTTTTATTAAATTCTTATAGAGTTTGCACATTATTTTATTGATTTATATTATTTTTATAACTAAAAGAGAATAGTTTATAAAACATATTGGCAAATTATAAAGATATTTTAACATTGAAAGATTTCGTAGAACTTTGATTTGCGGAAAGGGGTGGAAAAATTCGCGTGTCGCTCAGTCGTTATGGAAATAACATTGCTTAAGGCTGCCTACTTGGGGCAATAAATATGACCAACAAGCATGTATCGGCGAATTATAATACTAGGACGTATATGTATGCATCTATACATTTCATGAATAACTGCATTTGAACGCATGTATTGTCTACACGTTTGCGTAGCTTCGTCGTATTCCACGTAGACCATGCGGGATCGATTCATTGCGTATTTGTTTGAATTTAATTATTCAAAGATACTTTGTTTCGTAAAGAATTATGTAATGTTCACTTTGGAGAAACTTAATAATTACATTAATATAATAAATTTTCATTTAAAGGGTAATGATTTTGTAAAAGATACAATTTTAATGTTTTTTTTTTATTACATATTAATGAAACAAGTGCATTTTTTTTACATTTTGATAGTAACTTATTATATAACTGCGCTCTCTAAAATCGAATATTTGTTTTCTTGTACATAGTTCTTTTTTTAGATGGTTTTAAATAGTGTTTTTGTCTAGTATAATACAATTTTTTTAAAGTTAAATTTTATTTTCATCTTTATTTCATACTTGTAATAATAAGAAAACAATAAAATTAAAAAGAAGTTTTATTAATTTATTTTGTGCTCTTTATTGATTATTTGTTACTTTTAGCAGTTTAACTCGTGTGTTTGACGTATGGTTTAACAAATCTATTATAAAGAATATATGTCGTAATTTGTGCTGCAAACATCTTTTAACTCCTCTCAATGCTATCAGTGGACTTATTTTGGAGTTTACATAATCTATGTGAGACTTAAAGCTCAACCAACTGTTCAAAATAAGACTCAATTTAATTTTATTTTTAAATTTTTACCCTATACATCATATACCTACAAAGTGTCGTATCTAAATAGGTAATTTCAGTCGTGCGACGAATACATTAACATTGATTATTGCAATATTAAATTCAATTATAAGTTTCAGTGACAGGGTCAACTATCTAGATACTACCTTTGTCAAAATAGTCAAACATAGAATCATGAATACATATCAAGCATTTAAATATGTTCACAAGATATATCATTTTGTT
Organism: Pharmacophagus antenor; assembly: GCA_018245475.1. Lineage (NCBI taxonomy): Eukaryota > Metazoa > Arthropoda > Insecta > Lepidoptera > Papilionidae > Pharmacophagus > Pharmacophagus antenor. The sequence continues at coordinate 10,848 of DWQX01005552.1, forward strand.
AGCATAATATTTGATTGTGTTAATAAATAATTAATCATACATTTGACAATTAGTTTTAGATGAATAGTTTGATTGGATAACTTAAGCGATAAATGCTTTACAATGATTTATTAAGTTATAATTTTTATAGCTTATATTTTATGTAAGGCAATTTCAGTAAATAACGGTGAAACATCACGTACTGTTTATTTTTATAGTACCGTTGAACGTGCTCCTATCTGGAATGTAATATTGTTAAGATAACTTTTAATGCTATTGCAAAAATAAATGGAGTTAAAAGAAGCTATATAGGTTTTAATTTGTTTTAAAATGGAAGAAAGCAATATTTGCACAATTTCTTTCCGAATTCGACCTCGATTTGATGATTGATGATCAATCGTGTTCACCCAGAATACTTCTGGCTCTCACATGTATGACTGCTGGAAGACGGCAATTCTGTTACAGCGGCTGATTGATATTTAGGGTGGTAGATATGAAAAACCCTACCATCCAGACCACTACTCCTGTGACTACTACCTCGGCCTTATAAGGCGAGCGGGTAAATCCTTCGCACCACGTAGGCAGTTGACACTTATTTTAGCATGTAAATTAGCACTGTAGTGTTGCATTTGTAATTCACTCAACACCATACAGCTACCATCGGTCCATACTTTTGCAAAAATCCTTTAAATCAAATTTGATTCTTCTAAAAAACTTTAAAAAATGTTCCGATTTCAGACGCGCAGCGGCACTGAGACGTACATAAACAGTATCATCTTAGGTTTCGTTTGCATCGTGCCGTTCGCGCTGAGCGGTGTTCTAGTCAACAAAGTCGGTAAGAAGAATTTGTACGTGGCGGCCGGTCTGATTTCCGTCGGTGTTACATTCGGATTGAGATGGGCGAGCTCTAAAGCCGGCGTGGTTGCGTTGTTCTCATTGGATACAGCGATTTCGCAAACAATGATTGGATTATTTCAAGCGTTAACACTTGAACTGTTTCCAACGACGATAAGGTTGGTTTTAGTGTGATTAGACACGGCATGAGTTTTTTTCTCGAACGTCTCGGGAGTACGTGAAACGGCTAACCAAAAGCGACTCGCCTTTATCAATTTTCAATGTATAACGTGCAAATACATATTTAATAATATAATTCATTCAGTTGTAGTCTATTTGTGAGAGGATTTACCGTTACAATCATCTTGACTTATAATCCACAACCTAATATATAAAAATTGTTACGGTGTTTCCTATAAAATCCCTCTTAAATATTCAAGATCTACCTAAGCTATCAAAGAGTATTTTTTGTGAAATACATAGAAACAAAATTATAATAGACACTGTTATTCCGTTGTTAAAATAATCTTCTTTTTGTCGGTTATGGACTAGAATTTGCCCGCGATTTCACCTGATGTTAAATGACAATGAGGCCGTACACGATAAGGCGTGTTCGCTAAATTTTTTGACTCTCAGAGAAAAGTATGTGTTTTATTTGTTCTTCTCTAATTTAAATGAAAATTTCTTTAAGGAAACAATAGATATTTCACTGCTTCCTTTTCCATAAATAGCTTGAACAATTCTTCGTAAGTCTACCAAATAAACAAGATTTCAATTGAATTGATAATAATTTAATTTTGCAGGACATTGGCGATATCTGTGATTATGACTACGGGTCGAATAGGTACACTAGTGGGTAATGTTACGTTCCCTATACTACTGAATATGGGATGCGTTGTACCATTCTTCACGCTAACCGGTTTAATGATATGTAAGTAAAACTGTTTATTTTTGTAAAGATTAATTAGAACTTTTGAACCATAGTTACTCAAGGTGGGGCATGAGTCCAATAATGTGGGAAATTCTGTCATTTAGGCCCTCCAAAGGTCAGCGAATTAAAAAAAAATGCTAATGTAATTCATTGCATTTTTTTAGTTTGTATTTGCTTTTTGGGAGCCTTGGATA
>DWQX01005553.1:0-12783 GCA_018245475.1 Pharmacophagus antenor
ATGCGCAACTAAAATGTTGAACATCTTTAACAATCGACATTGTTTAACAAACTAAACCTTAAATTAATTAACATTTCGATCCTAATATTGTCAGAATCATTACAGGTATTTCATAAATAAATCGACTCAGAAGACGGTATTTATGTACCACTTTCGCTTTTATTTTTTTTTAATAAATCTAAACATTTGTTTAAGCGTCATAACTTAGTTAATATTTATATCTGATAATGTACACATGGGTTGAAAAGAGCTAAGAGTATGGTGTTATGGTGTGAGCAATTTATGACGAATTCCATTCAAGTTATACAAAGTTAATCCAATTGTCGTATTTTATGTGAACAATAATAATTTAATTACACTAGCAAGTTTATAATTTTATTAGGAATTAAGCCGAATTCAAATTTAATGATTGTTTTTTTTTTAGTATACCGCAGAGTGTTGGTAACACTGCGGTGCGTTGTCCAGCGGACGTGACGTTACATGCTGCGAGGCGCCGCGGACCTACCCGAAGTAACTTAAAAGTTGCCGTTGACTTCGTCATTAAGTATTTAGACCATTGAGAACTTATATGTATAATCCTATATATATTTTGTAAATAATTGATTCTTTGACTTATGTAAGTCAAAAATCTAACTTTTCGTGCGAGAGAATAGGAAATGTTAATTTTGCTCTATTATATTTATGCTAAAACGGGTTTTTTTATATAACGTATGTACAAAACTATTGTACAAAAATATCTAGAATTATCCAATATCTCTAGATATGGACAATAATTTCATGGTATGGTGTGTGGGCTTAAAACATAGTAGCACCTACTAAATAATACAGTAAAAGCTTAACAGGGCTGTATGGAGGTAGAAATAAGTCTGCGACACTTACTTCGGTATCTGCGTTCGTTAAAGAAAAACGCGTGTAATTACTGAAAATGTTTTGCGGAAATTATCGTTATGAAAATATTACTAAAAAACAACTGGTAAATCCTAATTACACTTAATGCGCGAACCAGCGAACATTGTACATTTGCAGTGATTTTTTATCGCATCGTCGAAACAATGATTTTAAGGTTTTTTTTTCGATCATATGGATTTTAAACTCAATGTTGTTTTTTGGAGAAAATGATACACAATATTGGTCAGCCTGAGACAGTGTAGCCAACCTTGAAGAAAGTTATGTAATTAATTTATAAATACCCATAATAAATCTGGCTCTCTAATGTATGACTTCCGGAACGAAGCAATGATTTTTTGACGGTAGATTACATTGTGGGTGGTAGGTAGACAGGCGAATTATAAAAACACTTGTGGCGCGGGAATCGAACGCGGAACTTCCGTGGTACAAGGCAAGCGGTAAACCAATGCGCCACGAACGCCGTCAGGAATAAAATGATGAATATAATATTCATAAATCTTTAGTGAAACGGTTTATATGCTGTAAGACAAATTATTGTTCAAAGGGTTATTGAATTGATCAATTCTTAAGCTAACCTAATCACATTAAATATGTAAGCATATTTTAAATAGAAATAAATAAATAAATATTTAGCACATTTCACACACAGCACTCTGATCCCAAGATAGGTAGCTAAGCAGCACCCGTATTATGGGTTATCAGAAACCGGCATACATGCGTAGATATATTTAAATTCATACTTAAATATGGATAAACAATCAGACGCAGAACAAACAAAAATGTTCATCACATAAATGTTTTTCATGCGCGGGAATCGAACACGCGACCCCTGGTGTAAGAGGCAGAGTTAATACCGTTGCACCAAGGGACCAGTCGATAGGTCCTTTACTGATGTCCGATGTCCTCTATCACTCGCTTATGGACAACGATCATAATCTAACGACGCATTGTCAATGAAAATAACAATGGAGACATTTTATCCTTTTTGTATTCATATGTAGACGTTGGACGTTCATCGGAAATTTATCAAAGATCAATTCAAACACTTGAAATCCGTTCAGCTGTTCACCTCGTTGAATATTATAATTATCATTCCATAAGAATAATACATTAAATGTTTTGTTCTCTTATTCTCCTTACGAGAACTTTTACTTCGTCGCGGGCAATAGCCACTTGAATAAATACTTTAATATTCGAATAAGTACTTTACATTACTAATATAATATACATATTATATTTAACTTCAATTTATAAACAATTATATACACAACTTGACGTCTAAGACGTTAAAGTTAAATATTAAAGTTATAATAATAAAACAGTATTCAATAAAACAATAGAAATAAGAAAAGATGAAAAAAAGTAAGAGTTTATATTTTAACCCTTTATACTATATCGTGAGTGAGAATCACCTCAAAAGCAAATGGGTAATATAATTTTGCAGGGTAATTCATTTGATCTTTTTTTTTAAATAATTGCGTGGAAATTGATCAACTGGTATTATATTGAATCCATGCATATCTATAATTAAATTGAAGTATCTGCGTGTAATCTGTTGATTAGACGAAAATAATAGTTATTTACTTTACTGGTATAATTAAGTATACAGTACACGATACACATATACCTACTCACAAATTTATAGACAAAAAATTATCTGCCTGTCTTTGATCTGTCACGAGCGATTCTAAGAGCACTTTTATTAATAGACGAAGATAGAAATATTACAGTTTGTAATGTATTTTACAATAATAATTACCATTCTGTGCAAGAAATAAAATATTTTTTTATATCCAATTATTAGAGATTGGTAGTAATTTCCAAAACCTCTGTTCCTGTTCATGGCGAGTCCGAAGAGTTCTTCTAGACTTAATTTCTCTCCAATCTCGAATATTTTTGTGCCAGGACATTTTGCGCCGTCCCAGTCTACGTTTCCCGGTGATCTTAACCATCATTATTGATGAACAATTATCGAGGGAAAATTAAATTCCTAAAATGATTAACGAATTCCCATTTAGTTCGATAGGTTTCATCATATCATGTGATCTGTAGGTGTTCGATAATAAGAATGGAGAAGGAGTAGTTCAAATTTCAAGGATAATTTATATTCTCCAAGTTCATGGACTTGATGATTTGTACAAATTCAGGAGAGGGATTAATCTCAATTATTAAATTTTTATTTAATAATATACCACGCCGATATATGCGAACAGGTAAACAAAAAAATCAACACCATTGTGAACTTACGACAGCAATTAATGTAATAAGTATAATTCGTAGTTTACATGGTTTTAATGGTCTTTAATTTGAGCTTTGTTTTCCACCTTTGTCACCTATTATATATAGTATATTCTAATTGAACCACGTGTTTGTTTCCATGCCACCCCTACAACTTGTCTTAATCATACTAAATCTATACTTATAAAATTTAAGGCCCTGTCAGATTCACTGGTATACTGACATATGTATAAACACGCAACCTAAACTGTTGATCCTAGAAATATGAAATTTGAAGGGTTTGTTCTTTGTGGTATCGATAGAGAAAGGGATATTTGAAATTCCAATTGTAAAAGAGGAGAAAGAAGGTTTAAAATTTGTTGAAATATTTTATTTGATAGACTCGAAAGTTAGTGCACATTATGATTGGGATCAGTCCTAATATTAAATGAAAACATTGCCATGCCCAGAGAATTGAAAAGATGACGGCTAGTTTTGTTTTATCGGTTAAGGGTCAACACTTGGTCTGGATTTCACCTGATGTTAAGTGACAATGAGGACGTAGATAGTAAAGCGTGCTCGCCCAGAATACTTCTGGCTCTCACATATATGACTATCAGAACACAAAAATACTGTTATGGTGGCAGATTGATATTAAGAGTGGTAGGTAGCCAAGCGGATTCAAAAAATCCTACCGCCATCCATACTCACTACTCCTGTGGTCCGGAATCGAACCCGGAGCCTCCGCGTTACATGGCAAGCGAGTTAACAACTGCGCCGCGGATAAGGTAGTTAATTAAGTTAGTATCAAATATAAAGATAACAGACGTTAGCACCGCATATGGTAGAAGGCATTGAAGAAAGCTCATCTCCAACAATGACAGGACATTGTCATAATTATAACATTAACAGCTTCCGAGTCTCATTTACACTTAACATCGAAACCGAGTGTTAACCCCTAACCGATAAAAAAATCAAAATGATATTAAATATTAACCTAATATCTACGTACGTAACATGTTGGATAAAGAATAATTTTTCAACGTATTTAAATGTGGCCGCAACGGGTGATTTCAACGTGCACGCGTGCACGCTGTGAACTGATACGTATTAGGAACAAGTTTTTACGCGACAATACGACTACAATACATTATGACCATTAGAAGTAATCGTACAGATCCTATTTAATTAAAGTGAATTTGAGTTTGAGTTTGGGACATCCGCATTGCGTACGGGTAAACCACTGCATCACGAAGGCACGAAGGCTTGTTATTGTACGATAGTAGAATTGCCGTAAAGATAACGGCCATTTGTAATTAATAACACTACATTTGTTACCTATCTCATAAATTATCAGTCACATAGTTTAATTGGCAAATAAATTATCTTCGTCTTACAAAATGTGATGTAACTTCTATTTCTTATCAATTACAGATTTCCTTAATACATTTCTAATATGCAACTTACAATAGTACAGCTCGTACTAAACACAAATAAAAAGAAACGTGCTTATAAAATTTAATGTTTTTTTTTTGTTTTAAATAATTAATAAAATTATTTCTATTTTCTCTCGTGTACACTGATTTTAAATATGATACAGATCCAATCTTTATACATGGAAATATATTTACAAATACAATATTAAAACGCGTTCTAAAATTTAGTGCCTTATGTAATTTTTATGAAAAGTACCAAATCATTGTAGTTTCATAAAAAAAACTGAAGAGAAAGAGTTAATAAAAAATGCAGAAGTACATCAAAATTAAATATGTATTCATATATCTAATAAGACGATAAGCATCCGTTTAAAAAAATATTTATAAAAAAAAGGTCAAAGTTTCTAACGTAAGATTAAATTATCAATCATTTAACAAGCTTCTTACACACGCAATCTTATTAGTGTAATGACCGTTAATCAGATACAAAACATTTCTCAACAATACACAATGCTAAATATTCATATAATATGACACCAACATTTTTTTTGATTTTACAATGTTCAATTAGTTTAATTAATAATTATTAACGATCTGCCTTCAGCCGATGTATGCAACCCTTTTTTATTTACAATAAATTTCAATAATAATTCCTCCACGTAATGTACTTCTTGCCTAATTTGGTAATGTAAAAACAAAATACTTGGGGAATATTCTTGTTTTATTTTATGAAAGTTATGAATTAACACCTAATTATAGTTACATTAACCCTGTAATTGTTGAGCATCTTCGTGTTAAGGTGTCTCGAACGTTAATCTTTTTTGGCGTTGGAAGAAAACGAGGGGCATCTTCGAAAAATACTGTGCTCTAGACGGAATGGTAAACATGTGGACAATCTGTGTTTGCTATCATTGCATAAGACGTTGAGGGCCACTACCTCAAATCCAGCGAACCCGTACACTCAGTTAGTATTTTGCACCACTAGAGACGAGCCATCGTAATCGAAATTCTTAGCCCGATACTACAGAGATCAATTTCAAAGTTGGAGGCTACATATAATGCGACACACGCTATCCTAAATTAGTCTAACACTCGAAGAAAACCTTGATTGTTGGTATGTAGCAGGTCATGAATAACGTATTTAGAAGAGATATAACATAAGTGTCACTTTCAAAAATAATATATCATATACACGATGAAATGTTTCACTCATTACTAATCGCAATCTATCGTTATTTTCAATTTTCAAATCCTACATCGTGGGGAATCGATCATTCGATTATTATTGTGAACCAGTTCTGACCACATGCGAAAAGCTTAGATGCTATGTCTTCGTAATGTTAGCATAATTACCAACGTTACATTTTTTTAAATAAAAAAAAACAAGTAATAAATCGTCATACCGGCCAGTACAATTGCACAGTAAAAAGAATAAACTTTACCTGTATTGATTTTACATAAAATAATTATAACGCAAACATTTAAGTTTAATTTGGGTCTGCAACAAACGAGTGAAATGGAGAAAGACAGTCTTCCTCTCCTGACGGTTCCCGGTTATTAATACAGTCCTTTTTGCATAATATTACGTCACAATTTAATAACTCTAAGCGGCCTTTCAACAGTTTTATGGATCTTACGTGTACATTATTCCGGGTAATGTCAAAAGAAATGGCGGGACATAAAACAGAGAACAGACATCTTGGGTTTTTTATTTATTTATTTTTTGTTAGAAATAAATACGCCATGTTTTGTAACCGCAATACATCGCTCCGCTGGTGGGTGTGCATAGTCACAAGAATGTTTACGCAATTTATAAGGAAATATAACCAATAACGAATACACTTTATTGTTAAGCGATATTGACATCGGTTAAAGCGACTTTGAGAAATGTCATTCGACATTAATTCGAATAAAGAATTGTTATAATGTGAGGTGTATAATCTACTTTACCGTACAGCACAGCCCTCTTACTGCGGACATTTTGATTAAACAAATTACTGGCATTTATTGATGTAACATGTTGCACTAAAAATATTTTTTTAAGAAAAAACATAATTTAATAATAGTATAAAATAATTTATTTAATATCGTAATTTTCCAAAAATTACCTACATTTAACAATTATAGTTAAATTATATTCTTACCGTTTGATCAACGCTCAATTACTAAGATAATATATTAGAAAATTTGTCTCTTCTTCGCATTTCAAATTTCATTAAACTATATATTTTACAAAAGGCCATGGAATTTATGTGTAAATCATGCTCAGTATATTATCAATACATGTTTAATAATAATTAATTTTTTTAATAATAACACTTGCATAACAATAAAAATTTAACACAAGGTTTATGGAACGTCTATTGACACAACAATTTCCATTAAAAAATTCATTTCATTGTCGTGTATCCGAATTTTCAGTTTTTTTTTTCGTCCTTTATGAAAACTGCATTAATTTTTTAAATATATATATATACATGGATTAATTAATTTATCAAATTACTATGGCCTCGGAGAAAACTATGACAAAAATGTTCGTAAGCCCGGTATTAATAAGTAACAATGATAAAAAAAATACATCATAATTATAAACTTGAACACTAAAGCAGTAAACGTAAAGTGATATTGTTTTTATTAATTGGTTTTAGTAAAGCAAATGTATCGACGACGCCGAAGCCTGTAGAAGTGCTAATTTATAACGGAAAGTTATTTACATTAGTTATGTTGTAATCTGTGTCATTAAGATCATAATTACTTAAATATTTTACCGTTACTCGTCGAATTGCTTTCGCCGCAAGCGAATATCGGTTTTTAATCAACAACAAACGCCAACAACTGATAGTTTTAAAGTGCGGCTTGCGAATCTATGGCCGCTTTTTCTAATACGCTATTAGCGTACTTTAAAGCATCATCATTGAAAATTAAATGGAGTGGTTAAGGAATATTTCAAAAATAATGGCATAATTAAAAACAGTATCTTACATTCAACTTTTGCCAGCTTCCGTCACGCAGTGGTTTGCCGCATGCCTTGTTACATAGATCCAAGGTTCGGATTCCGGTCCACAGGAAGAGTGAAGTCTACATGGTAGAGTTTCTCGAACCCATCTGGCTAGCTCCACCACCAATTTTCATGTTCGCGAACTTACCGCTGGACGGTGGTAGGGTTTTTCGAATCCGTCTGGTTAGCTACCATCCTCAATGTCCATCTGCCGCCATAACAACATTGCTGTGTTGCGGCACTCGTACATGTGGCAGCTAGAAGTATTCTGGGCGAATGCGTTTCACCATCTATGCCATGTATTGTCATTTAACATTATGTGAAATCGGAGAAAAATATTAGCCACGAACCTATAAAAAAAGCTGTAGCAGTAATTAATATTCTCCTGCGAGAACTACTTCGCCATCAAGAAACTTCAGAGTTTAAGAAGATAAGACATACTCCCGCTGTCAAAAATCTTAGTCAATGCAATTGTAATAATATCAGATAAAATGTAATCTATACATTTAAAATTTAAAGTACAGATTGATGCAATGACTGACTGACTGACTGATCTGTATGATAAAGCAGAGAGTACACCGCTGGTCCTAGGGACATGAAATTTATACTATACTAATATCCTCTCCAAAATAGCTGCTCCAATTCTTATAGCTATAATCTGGTAAATTTTTGAGAACCTGGTAAAATCTCACAACATAGCCATCGACATATATTCTTATAAAAAATATCTTGTACAATTTTTAAACATTAAAAATATGAACAATATGGTTTAACACAAAATCATAAATCATTTTCGTACAAAACTACAAAATAAAAAACGTTACGTTAAAACAATGAAAAATAGAGTAATAATTATCTAAAAATGATTGCGTATAATTAGGAAATATGAAAATCGTTCATTCAATTTATTATCTACATTTTGAAATTTGAACGTTAATTGTTCGGGCGGCTGTGGTTGCGGTCGCGTCCACTCATTCCGACCGTTCGAATCGTCGGTAGTGATTGACTCGTGTGGCGGTGGATCGGTTTAAAGTGATATGTGCAAGGGTGCTAAGGATGCGCGAGCCTGCGCGCTTTAGTATCGTCCAAATAAAGTGTACTTGAAACGACAAAGAAAGGTCAAGGTGAATGTCGCGCGGGCCGGCGTATCATATCCTCGAGTGAATAAAACATGAGACGTACTCCCTCGCGGCAGCAGTGGCCACCAAGGAGTCGTGATCCTGTGCGCGCCTCGCCGAGCAGCGCTTTATGACACAATCGATCGATATTAAGCGCCAAGTGCTCGCGGTGCGGTGCGTTTGCGATTATTTGTCTGTTCTGTGAGAACCCTGCTGGGGATTTCAAAGTGTAAATTTTTCTTTTTTGAACGTGAGTAGATATTTCATTGGTTATTATATTTTATTAACGGCCAGTGTGATAATTGTAAAAATATTTTGTTTTTTATTTTATTTTAAATTTCAATCGTATTTTCTTGGTTTAAATATACGCAAAATTAATTTATTTGCTTGATAATAAAAATTATAACGTCCTAATAAGACTGATTAGAAAAAATATCTGTGTGATTTCAGTCGAGTAAATACTCGTAAAATATAAAATATTTTTTCTTTAACAATAAAAAGTTATTTCGTTCTTTACCAAATAAAGGCCTGTGTTACTTCCGAGTCACATTTTAATTTATCCACACAGTAGTGCAAATTTTAAAGCCCCTTGATACCTAAAAATTACATAGTAAAAATATTGCAAAAAATTCTCTAAACGGATTAAAATCACTTGCGTAAATAAGTTCATAAATGCTGCTTTTCTTCCCCCCCAATATTAACAAAAATTCGGTTCCATAGAAAGTTAAAACAAAATAGAAAATTTATGTTATATAAATAAGTATAAAGATATAATTTTAAACGAAAACAAACGCCGATATTAACACTAGATTTACCGACACATTTTTATGGTTTTCTTTACGTATCTGTATTAGTTATGTTCATTATTGCATTCATATTTTGCCTGTGTCGCAATATGTGAATGCAATAATGAATATATAGAACAATGTTGCCAGAGGCGGTATAAAAAAATAAGAATATCAAATACATATCAATATACGTAACTTCTTAAATAAGGTCGTCCAGTCAAAATGACTGGTCCAGAAAATGTAGTGTAAAACATACACATAGACACATTTAGAAAGATTTATCTGTAAAACATTTTTAAATTTTAGTTCTATTAAAACAAAGAAAATGGTAGACATTTTACTTTTTCTGCGAAAAATGTCTATGATATTAAATTATTGTAATTAAGACAGTAAAAAATTTAATAAATTACGAGTGAACTTGTCGCAAATTAATCGTGTTTCATTATTAAAGTAATTAAATGTAATTAAAGGGAAATAGAATTATGTATAAAAACTTTATATACAATATATAAACACATTCACAAGAACTATACTTTTATTTAATACCAAAGAAATAAATCAAATAAGTTACGGGCAATATAAAGATCAATTCTTAACGACTTTAAGTTTATTTATTTTTGTCAATTAATTAAACGCTGACCACTAAGAATTATGTATACCGATAATTAGAGCACGATATGATTTCTAGACACAAATGTTGTTAAACCATGAATCTTATTAATTTACTTAAACCTCCAAAAAATTGTACTAAATGGCGGGTTTAAAGCCAAGAGGCATTTTCTGCTTGTCTATTTTAAGGATAAGAATTGGAAATAATTAGTGTGCGATTATGTATAAAAATAGTAAATATAAATGAATAATAAAATTATCATATAAATATTAAGATGATAAGCAGATAAACTGTACGCGAAGGTATAAACCACATCGTGAGAAAATAAATGTAATACATGAATATTAATTATCTAAGAACAGTTCAAGAGGGAAATAATATGAATTATATAGTTTTTAATTATAGCAACTAAATACGCTCTGTTTCAATTAAAGGTACAGGATATATAAAAATATATGCTTTTAACTTGAAAATGTAAAGTTAAAATAAAGTTTATAGTGTATAAATTAATTTTGAAAAAAAAAAACATTAAAAATATCAATAAATCGAATATGTCTGTATTTATTACAGTACTTTTTGTGGAATGACTTATCTAAAACCTCGATAAAGATTTTACCATCGGACATATACTAGTATATGTATGACAAGCGTCCATCTCACCGTTGTTGATAGTCCGCGCGTTTTAAGGAAGCGGTTTTTTTTTCATCTTTGATTGTACGATCAGCGAAGGATTGGCAAAAGTCTGCCGGTGTCTGTTTCCATTCAAATATGACGTATGGGTCCTTAAGAGAAAATTAAATAGGCTTCTTCTAGACTAGTGCAATCTAAAATAATAAACTACATTTTAACTTATCGTCCTCCGGGTTAGAGCGCGGTCAGTATTTTACCTCGACCGTAACGCGCTCCGTAAACCTAGCATTAATACCGGTAGCTGTAGTTCGAAGCTGTTCATATATCTGCTGACAAACAATAGTGCGAACACATTACTAATTTTACATTATAATCGCGCTGCATCTGGTGTTATCACTGTGTTAGATCTTATGTTTGCTGGCTATAAGTGCGATACGGCGTTGTTTAAGTTTACGAATCAGTTCCTCGCCGGTACGGACTTCATTATTTGCTGATCAATGTATGCCGCTATGTCTTATAAAAAAAATATATCGAGTATTTGTGATTAATAAAATTCCGGTATAATTCTTCCGAAATTGTTTTAATGCCGGTTTTCCCCATAATCTCCTTCACGCCATCTAAATAAAAACACGCTATCCCACGTGATGTTATGATTTTATTTAAAGGAAACTAATTACATGGTTTATGGATTATAATTTTGTACTATTGTGTCAGCCTTTACTTATTATTACACTAGATATATCTAAACAATAATGAAATAAATAGAAGCAGATTTCAACAGATTATAAATTCTATTTTAAGGTAATTTACTTCCATAATATTACTACAATATGTCGTTTACAAAAAAAATTACAAATTCCAGTTCCGCATTTAATAGCTTTAATTCAAAAAGGAAAAACAATATAAAAAAGCTTTAGAAAGTACTAAGTTCAAATAATAATGTTAATTTAACTCGTGACCATGATATATTAAGAAGTTATACCTAAAAAAAAAAAACACCATTGCACAAAACTACAGACATCGCAATACCAGAATGTTGTAGTTCAACTTTTAAAAATTAAACAAAAATATAGTCCAGTAACGATTTTAAACTTTCGCGTTCTGTATATATCATAAATTTTATTTTTCCGGTCTATATCGCGTAAATATTCACTAGGTACGATACCTGTCGCGCCGAAACGTCGAGGAATATTAGGTATCGTACCTTGTGAATATTTACGCGATAGAGTCACGAAATAAAATCGTCAAAATGTTTTGACAAAACAGACAGAGCAATAATAACATTTATTGCAAATTTTTAAAAAAGAACCCAAAAATATAGTTACAAAAAGTTTATTATATTAATTTTAAAGGATTACATCACATGAAAAATTGCAATGAAAAGATTCCTTTCGACGTTTCATTAGTAAAATATACTTATAAATGTGAAGAAAAAATATCATAACAATATAATATTTTATTAAAACACAGCAAGAATTTTTTAAACAATTGATCTTAAATAAGACTAAAATCTTTCCAAAAATTTTGACACTGCCCGAGTAAGTTTCTTAATTAATGCTAAAAGAAATATAATCAGAAAGTACGAGAATAGCATATTAAATAAATGTACAAAGGCGTACAAAAATGAGCCTCTAATGTAAAACAAATCAGTACAACTTGGAATTTTAAAATGCGAAATCACATATAGTGCAGATAAAGCTATAAAACAATTGTCATAATAACAGGCGGACGTGAAAATCAAGGTTTTCTAGTATTAAATCGCATCGTTATTTCTCTGAACTTTTATCCTATACGTATTAGCAGGAAAATGTGTCATTATAAAAGTCCACATTATTTACAAACGAGATACAACTGCGAACTCGCATTAACACTTACAATAGCATAAAAAAATCATAAACATTTATCTGTTTTATGTGTCTATAAAATAATAATCGTATATTTTATAATAAAACGAGGAATAAAGCTAACGAAGTTAATGCGATTTTCTCTTTTAAAAAGCTTATACACTGCCGGCCAAAAGTTTGAGACCACCTTGATAAAATTACAATATTGAATAAAACTCCAAAAGTTAGTGCTC
>DWQX01005554.1:0-12781 GCA_018245475.1 Pharmacophagus antenor
TATATATATATATATATGACTACCGGAACACAGCCATGATGTTATGATGGCGAATTGACAATATGAGGGAGATAGAATAAAGTAATTATTACAATTTCGATTGTTTTGGAACATGCTCTAGCCATCTAAATCTAAGTTGCTAAGACGATGTGTATTCTAATGTTTTATTACACCTTCTAAAAGGCTTCGAATACAAACTAAAATATTTATTGAGTACAGTTCGTTATTTAGGAAAATGTTATATTAATATATCAAATAATTGTATTTAATAATTTATTGTATTAATATTGTTATTTTTAAATAAATTTTGCAATTTATAATGTACCCTATAAATTTTCTAATACAAACATGTGTATTAAAATCAAGAATTTACGTTATAATAAACAAGGGCACCTTCTTTTTTACGGAATAAAATGTGAGAAAAAAACTTATAATAGTCAATGTATATTCTACGTTGGCAATCTAATTTTTTTTTACAATATAACGCGAGTTGTATTTTAGGCATGTCTTTAAAATCTTTGTCCGTTAAACATATTAATATTCATGGTAACCGAAAATCACGTGATTATTTTTTTAAACGTTATTATTAGTTATTTAGGTAGCTCAACGCAATGAGCCTACTTTGAAATTTTTTTAATAGCACACAAACTAGCGGACGTTGAAGTCTCGGCTCGAACGATTTAACATTAGATTTACGGGACTCGTAATTTTGCTGGAACAACGTACAATAAAAAGTTCTATATATTAAAATGCGTTTGACTTTTATTATTTCTTTCTGGCAACATTGTCATTTTTGTTAAACGTGAAGTATGAAATACAATAATGCACCTAATTACCCTGGACTCCGAACAAAAAACCATGAAATATGTCCGTAACTTTGGTGTAAATGCATGTATAAAAGATTCTTTTCATGATTATCAAAACATTTGGTCTAGATTCTTGGCGTTTTGATTGATACAAGTCATATATGTACATATATATATATACGGATATGATGATGCTTACACATGCTTCTCGAAATTATATGTTATATATACACAAACCCATTTCTGTTTGCTTTGGTACGCAATTTGTAAACGGTTTATTTGTGTTACTAAGTTGATGACGGAATACTGAAATATTAAATGCCAATAAATCTCGGACTCATACAATTATATGAGTCGATTTACAGAAAATATTGAAAATCGCGCATATCTTGTTAAATTTATTTCCTAAACCACCCTTTGTCTGCCTCCGTGGCGCAAGGATTTACCGTTTATTTTGTAACATGGAGACCACATGATTAATACAGACTTGACGGTAGTAGTGTTCTCTCGAATTATCCTGGCTAACTACTGCCGTTAATGTTAACCTGCCGTCATAACAGCGTTGCTGTGTTCCGGCAATCATACATTTAAGAACAAGATTATTGGGCGAGTATGTTTCACCATCTATGGCCTCATTATCACTTAATATTATGTGAAATGGAGGTCAAATTAGCTTGCGAAGTGAAACATTTGTATTTATAATTGAAGTAATAACGTACTGTGTAGACAAAATAAACACGGCATCTACTCAATGCAGGCTACTGTTCGATAAGATTATAATGACCTTAACCGACTAACACAGAATTATAGAAGGAAGCTATTGTTTTCCACGTCGTTACTATTGATTTTGACTGCAATGTGGTGTAAATTGCATGCACGTTTTATCACGGTCGTGTTCTAGACGTTTATGTTTTAAAAATTGTGTATCGAAAGGTGTCACTAACGGTATGATGCGAATCTTAATGATGGAATGTCGAAACGAATATTTCTATTACAAAAAAAAATTACTATGTTACGAATATGTGAATAACAGTTTTATTTTGTTACACTAGCACAACATAAATTAAGCATTAATTCTCTAGTTCATTTCATTACTTCTAAGAATCAAAACATATGAGAATCATATTTGTTTTACTATAATAATTTGTGACCATTATCTGACATTATCCTTGATCTACTGGACCTATATACATCAGATTACATTGTGATAGGTTTGGCATGAGTAGAAACAATGTTAATGCACAATTTGTCCAGTGTATATAGGTAGTTGGGTACTCTTCTATGCGTAACAAGGATGTACTCGTAATTGTATAAATTGAACCTATAAGGTCTTTAAAGTGTTTTATGAGATTTATGTTTTTTTGTCTGTTTCGGATTTCGACTGAAGTTAAGTGACAATGAGACTGTAGATGGTGAAGCGTTAAAGCCCCGAATATTTCTGGCTCTCACATATGACTGCCGTAACATAGCAATGCTGTTGGCGACAGATCGACATTGGGGGGAGATAGCTAGCTAAATAGCGGCATGTTGCTTTGAGATGGTTAAAGATTCGATTTGAAAAAGGTTTAGTTTAACATTTCTTGAACGCCGTGTTTAAAAATATACATATTAATGCCAACATAAGTGTAATTGTTTTTTTTCCTCAAAACAAAATATTCGTTAAAAATTTCTATCAAGAAATAAAATTTGATTTGTTAAAATATTATCATGGTGGCGTAACGCTAACTTATATGGAAGTGCCAATTTAGTACAATATACATTTTAAGACTCAATTAAAAATACATTTAAAAGACTCAGTCTAATTATGAAATAAATACCTTACATTGAACTGGTTATTGAAAAATTTAAATCGGTTTATTAATCATTTATTTTTTAAATAATACTAACAAGTTGATGGGAAAAGATGACCGTTGTGACAGATACGCTAGACTAACCATAAGATCTAATTCCAGATATAAATCAAGGGCCATTTAGATCACTTTGACAGAGTGTACTCACAAGGGTTCTAACCACCAGATATGAAGTTGCGTCGGAATAAGAAACGCCCCAGAAATCGGTGATACCGAAGAAGACACTTAATCTACCATCATCATTATTTAATCATTCGCAACCGATTGCACACCGGGTATGCGAAAATAATATAGAAGTTCACTTCCACCTTAATAGTGCCTGACTTAGAAGATTAGTTTATTATATTTATGGCAGATTTTATCCATAATATTACAGGAAATAATACAAATGAATACATAAACTGTCAAGATAAACAAAGCGTTCATGTAATTGTAAGCAAAAATTCCTTCCAACAATAATAATCATTATTACTACTTAAACTGACATCATTAGCAAAGCATTTAAATAATGGTGAGGCATCCTTCTTCTAAAATGTACTGTAATATTTCCAATGATGCACATAGCACCAATATGAACTGTGCTCCGTTTTACAGAACTACGAATAAAACCGGTATGTAAAAACAAAGGAACGACTTAGGTATAATATCATTGCATTAACAATTAAAACCGTTTTGGATAAAAACTGAAAAAGTTGATATAAGCTTGATAAATTTAAAAAAAAACAATTAGTTTCGATAACATTAAAAAATATAAAATATCGTTATATCTACTTGTACATTATTTCCGCAACGACTCTAATGAAATATATTGATAACAGTTATTCTTGTATTCTTACGGCGTAGTTCTTACTCGATAGTTATTTTGATGTAATGCTATTTATTTTGTAGATTACATCGGTTTTTAAAAAAAATAGCTGAAGAAACCTCATATTTAGGAACATACGAAAAAATGAATACTATAGTGAAAAAGAAACCTGGAAAAAAAATTCATTTTCATCAGAATAGGTGGTACGGTAACTTTCCTCTTTTTCCATCCCTTGATATACTTCGAAGTTTCATATAAAAAAAGAATCATCAAAATCGCAAACAGTATCAACGAAAATTATAGCTAAATGTTGTCGTATATAGGGTTGAAATTTTCTTTTTAAAAATTTTATGAGACCAATTCCGTTTACTTAATCTGATTAAAGGACTATCCAAAAAAGGAAAGAAAATTTGATAGGAAATAAAAACAATTGTTTTGTCACATTCATAAACATCCTTCGTAGTCGATTATAAATTACTTCTTTATTACATTTAAAGGTCACCACAGTTAGGCTCGGGGCTCGGGACGATCATGCAATAACTGTTGCATGAATGTAACGTATTTATAAATTCGATATAAAAATTGTATGCGGTAGTTTCGAATTTACTTCCCTAAGCATCTTATTTACACAAACTGAACATACTACGAAATTTATAAATGTGGTTTTTTTTTTTAAATGAGTCAGGATTCTAGAAAATTTTGAGTATTACAGAATTATGCCTTTGTGTAACAATTATTTAGTAACGAATCTTGAAATTGTAGTTCGCAACTATTCTCACTCCTTACGTAAGCGAAGACGACAAAAGACCCATTAAGTCTTAGTAGCTAGAAAATCTAATCTACTACTACTACGTTTTATAAGTTTTTTTATTTTTCTTTAGTGCCATCTTCTAGCAGAGGTTGGCAATCATATTAACTATTTGGGCTCTCATCACAGCTTCTCCAGATAAAGAATGTTTGTTTTTCTTTTTTTCCGTCAGTACAATTTTGTACACCAAGATTTTCGTCTTCTTCCTTGTATTTTATCTAAGAAAGTCAGCAGCACCATGGTCACATTTAGCGCTACGCATTTTATACTGAAGTCATACTTCTTTACGCCAAACATTATAATTACAGAGTAGCAGTTGTGCTGCCATCTAGTATCCAAGTTATGTCGTTGCCGTCACTGCAACGCGTCGCATTGCTACGTACGCCGTCGACATCACGGCCGCTCTGCGCGTTGGCCACCGATTACAATGCGGTGCAAATATTGGCTGCGCCCGCGCATCGGAAGGGATCACTGCAGCTCCTGGTGAGAGATGAATCACGTTATTTTTGATAATTTGTTGATCCCAGCATCACTTTACAGAAGTCTAAGTCTAACACCTAAAAATGCCACGTTTAGTGGCGAAACGAGGTGAGATTGTAGTTTAGTTGTTTTATTGAATCGTGTTTTTTCAAATCATGACACGATACTAAGAAATGCCCGTTTTATACCTTCATGTGTTAAAAAAGTGCCTGCCCATATATTTAGAGCGTTATATAACATGTTCACATAACATTGCGATTGCGTAATATAACTAACTAGCTACATAGTGCATTTTAAACCAGCACGCGGAAGCATTAGCTCATACTATTTGTCCATACAGTAGAAATGTATGTTGCGATGGTACTACTTTTTTATCGTTGGGAGTTACATTTACGTTAGATACCCTATCGTTGCAGATACAACTCATTATTTCTCTCAGCCGCACTTCAGTCGGGACGACATATGTGCTTTCGCAGATTAATATAGGACCCTTTTGAGACACCATCTCTGGGTGAAACTGAAGTTTCCCACTCCTGAAAGGGATGTAGTAAGGCTTTTAATTTGGAAACTGGACCAAGAGACCTACCAATATAGCTATAGTTTATTTTTAACTATCACTACTTTTCATTTACTTCCCAGGATGTGTCGCGAGCGGTGAAAGGCGCCCAGTCAAGCTCCCCAGCTGTCGTTAGCTGCCACCAGAGCGAGCTGGTGTGCCTCAGCGTAGCTGCCACCGGTTCCAAACTTGCCACGGCGTCAAAAAGAGGGACCATCATCCGCCTTTGGGACACCATCACGAAGCAGATGCTGCACGAACTGCGGCGCGGTTCCGACTATGCAGATGTTTACTGGTTAGTTTACAATTATGTACCTTGTATCTACAATAATGTAACAATTGGTGTTATTTCACATGACAATAAGACCGAAGATGGTAAAACACATTATTAATACTCTTACTTTCATATCGATGAAAACGGAGACAACAATGATATTATAGCGGTAGCCTGATAATATAGATTGTGGGCAAATTCGAACAAACCAAACTCCATCACTAATTTCGACCTCTTTTTTAATTTCGTACTCTTGTCTGTTCTTTTTTTTCTATGGTACCCATCAATGTCCTTTTCAAACTTTATTATTCATTGACATTTTTGTAGTTTGTGTTTATTACACAAAACGTTGATGATATATGACCCAGAGATGAAATTTCAAATTTCATTAAAACTTATTTGGTCGATCGGTCGACTCGAAAATTAGTATACACACTGTAGGTCGTTCAATGATTCCATTAAATAATAATAAAAAATATACGACGCCCAAAGAAATGGCGGTTAGTTCATTATATTTTGTACATAATAGTTGAGTACATAGTATGTTTGGCGCTAGTGACTAGTAAGCGAATCATTCTCGCTAAAATACGGGAAGGCGTTAACTGGGTACTTAATTTATATTTAACCTTTTGCACTGCGCTGTCTGCTAGAATCATGATGAGAGGACATCGTAATTCTAGCAAATCACTCAGATGTCCTCTCTTATGGGACATTAAAGTTTATTACTAATTATGCGGAATTAATTTATTACGGTAAAATGTTTCTCTTGTTACCAAAATGTAACTTAAAATAAAAAATAAATGGTTTATCAATGCTCATTTTTGCATTGAATTAGAGGTGAGAACCAATGTCAAAAACCGTTCCGAGTGCAGAGTTAAATAACCATTTAACTGTATTGTGATAATTTACATAATTGTATTCTTTAACCTAAAAAATATAAATTAAAAAAGTAATTATTGACCAAACATTTGTACAATTATCACAATCAAAATTAATTCTGTAACTTAACCTAAATATCCTTTATATATCTTGTTAATATATTATCGCCTCTGTGGCGCAGTAGTTTACCCGCTTGGCTTGTAATGCTGAGGTCCCGGGTTCAATTCCCGGGTCACAGGAGTAGAGAACTCTAGATGGTGGTTGGCTTTTTCGAACCTACCTGGCTACCTAGCACTCTGTCGCCATAACATTATTGCTGTGTTCAAGTCATACACATGAGAGCCAATATGATTCTGGATGACCACGCTTTACCATCAATGGCCTCAATATCACTTCATCAGGTGAAATCGAGATCAAGGATTAACCCATGTCCGATTTAAAAAAAGTATTAAAATTGTTGAATACTATGTCTGTCTTTATCGTAGACTAATATTTTGCCAATTACGAGTACAGTTGCCAATACGTCACTAAACTAAACCTAACGGAATCAAACGGAACGTTTTTCCTGGTACAGCTTAAGCTTCAACACGGACGCGTCGCTAGTGTGCTGCGTGTCGGACAAGGGGACGATGCACGTGTGGACGGCGCGCGGCGCCTGCCGCCACCTTTGTTCCGTCGCCGCGCCACCACATCGCGCGCTGTGCACCTTCAGCGACGATCGCACTGTCGTCGGTCAGTTACATACACGCACGCGAACACTCGCGCACGCACTTCAGTATACACACAAATAAAAGTGGTGCACACGCTCAAACACTCATACAGCATATAAGCACCAATGCACACGTTTGCGTACACTTACAAACATGTACACGCTTTCATAACTAAGTTCCGCATTTGTCCATATTACCTCTTCAAAACTAGACACGTATTTTGCATGTTAGGTAGTTTTAATTAAAAAAAAAAAGGACAAATTCCCACAACCTTTCAGTGTTACCGGTGGCTTCAGAGTAGATTAGTGAACGAAGAAATACAGCCATATCTACGAGCCAATCATACTACTATAGTTTATCACACACGCACACATGTGAACATGTCCACAAAAATGCACGCAAGCACATTAGTTTATCTTTTTAATAAATTTACATAGACATTATTATTCTTTTCAGTTATATGCGAAGATGGAACTTTTCATAAGTTCACGTTTGCGGCCGAAGGTAACTGTCATCGAAACGATTTTGAATATTTTTTGCAGGTAAGTTTTATCTGTCCTAATATGTATCGAAAAATTATTTCGAATTAATCCTGTATTCCCGAGGATTGCTTCGTTAATTTCAGGTTAAGTAAAAAAATAAAATCTTGTTCTGAGGCAGATACATTAAAACTAAAATCTTTAATTATTAAATTTTTGTCAATAACTCAACTTTTACTTAAAAATTGTGTTTAACATATTGATTACCAAGCGATTTAAAAAGAATTCCTTTTCAGACTATTAGTACTGCTTAAAAGCTACTACACCCAAAGCCTAGCACTATATAAAACTATTTACTACACGAACAAATTTAAAACATACTAGGTACCAGTGTTTCTTGTCGCAATGGAAGATATTTACGCATCATATTTTCATCATATCATATTTTACACACAATCACCAGCGACTGACGCAGCTTGAACGGAAAGTTCAGTGTCAATTACTAGTGGCTGACAGTACTTAACGTGTTATTTCAAAAACATTTAATGCGGTTTTTAATTGTATACTTTTGTAGTTACTTTTAACAAACGTCTTTTTACTTCGCAGGTCGGTGACGACGACGAATTCCTGCATTAATTTTTACGTAAATTACTTAAAAAATTGACTATTAATTATTATCGAATAAGGAATGTTGTGACAAATAGCAAAATCAAGAAATAAGCCATGTCAAATGCTAACCGTGTGATATTTAATCTGTGGTGTTTTGCTACTGCGCAAAATTTGTTACTAAATGTAAGCGAATAATATGCGTGCAGGGTTGAATATATAGTAATAATATTTTAAATGATAATAAAAATTGCAGTTAAGCATTCATTTTATCTATTAATATCTATTTATATATCAATAGAGAGGCTGCATGTAATGTTTATTAAGATTAAAGATGGCAAATCGCGCCAATTTTAAAATTATTACTATTCTCTTTTACCTTTCCCTGCTTTACTTATCTTGATCAATAAAGTAAAACTTCCGTATTCAAGCATATTAGCGTTCAGCCAATATCATCGCATAAAAGCCGTAAAATACTTTTCTTTTTAATTTTTGAGTAGTAGCAAAATACACAACGAATTATTTTTCCACATAAGATGGCTTTTAAATAACACATTTAAATCGTAGTTAATCTGTAAGCACCGTAAAGATTTGTCTGAGATAAGTATACTATAAAATTCCTTATGTACGCATTGCTTCCAAGGTTTGACTGCCTTCTAGGGCAGTAATTTCTTTTTAAATAATTATATTTAAAACGGATTTTGTTATTCCTCAGTTTCATATTAAGACTATGGAAAACAAAATTTTTTCCACTTCACACGTAAAATAATAAGTAGAGATTATTGTTTTCATTTAGATTTAAATTAATTCGTAATTTCGTTAGCTAGTTAATGTTTTGGAAGCTCAATATAATTGTTACATTTTTTTTATGTTAAACGCGCTATACTTACAAAGTTAAACATATGCAGTTAATGTTACTTGACGCAATGAATAATCCATTTAAATGTAATAGAATTCACGAACAACGAATAAGCTATTTTTAGCATGCGCAATGGCATATCTAATAAAACCATGAAAAAGGATATTGAATTCAACATATCTGGTCCTCATCCGAAGTCTTTTGGAACTGATAAAAATTTAAACGGCACTAACTAATTATATATAAATTTCATACGCAATGTTTTGAGAAAATTAACAAAATAAAACTACTGGAACTAATAAATGTTTTAAGGTTATAGCTTTCAGGTTAAATGAGCTTACATAATGCTAGAATTATTCTTGTTGGTAATGTATGAAAAAAACGATGTGTTGTGAGAAATATTAATTCCATTTATACAGTATGTCGCTCGTCAAAGAAGTATTTTTATAAAGATCATAAAATACAATGTCACTACTTTTTCACATATTGGCGTCAGATTCATTCTGATTCCGAGTTTCTCATCCATGCTACGCTTTTAATAATAAGATATTGAACTTGCTTCGAACTCATATATCTTGAAGATGAATGATTCTATAGTCTATCTCTATCTACAACTACTTTATAGCCCTTATTTCACTCTAAATATACTTTGTGGACCACCTGTCCACAGAGTATATTTAGAGTGAAAAATCATAGACCATACAATCTTTCATAATTGTTACATGTGGTCAAATTACGTATATGTAATACGACAATTTCAAATTGAGTGCAAGGGATGAATGCAAGAGATCTCTCATGTAGTACTATTTATATTTATCTAAATTTTAGCTATAACGCGCAATGTACATAATAATGAAATAATGTGATGAGTTCACTTTCATATAGTTTTGTCTAAGTAAATATTCCTTATTAGTATAATTATTGTCACATTATGCCTCCATTGTGCAATTTACATATAATGTTATTAAAATCTTTTTTTATAATGAGAATGTATAATTTTGGATTGAAATTAAGTTTCAAATTATATGTACCATTTTGCATTTGCTCATTTTAGTATATAATTAGATAAAGGTAACTTTAAATTTTCTTATAATCATTATTATAATTGGTTTTTAAATCTCACATGTCACAGTGAAACAACCTGCTATTATAATTTTGTGTTAATTATATTTTTTGTTAAAGATTTAGTCTAATATTTGAACTGAGAGAATTTACATAAGATTTCTGTAATATTGTGTACAATAAAAGGATTGTATTATTTACTTTATAACATATGGTAATAAATCAAATATAATGTTGCGTGTGTACTATTATGTAAATATTTATTGCATCTAGTTTTTATACTTTGACATTAGAGAAATAATGATATAACATTAACATTTGTCTGCTTATGTTTGAATAGTGAAACACTTAAGACTAATCATAACTTTTGGCTACGAAAGCACACTTTAAATGTAAATACGAAATTTAGGATTATTTTTTTATAAAAATTGTGACAATGACAAACTCCACTGTTTTATATAGAAGCATTAATAGGGTGTGGAGAAGTACCCATATATTTTATTTGCAATTTTCACAATAAAAATCTTTTTATATATCTTTGTAATTTCATTTACAAGGGAATTTGCATATGAAATAAAAATCTATATTACAGAATAACTATTTAAATAATTGCTACTGATTTCCATCAACATGAATATGGGATACCCGTAAATGTGATGAATACCTTGACATGAATTTTTGTTAGGTGAACTACTTTTTATAAGATAAAAAGCGAAGAGTATTAGCGTTTCTTACTGTGGCCATTATTTGGTTTTGGCCTTTGTATTATGTAAAAATGCAGCCATTTAATAATGACTTACAAAAGATACTATTAACTTAATACACATATTTTTATAATACATAACTCTTAAAAAAACATTATATTTCTTGATTAACAAGATTGGTGAAACAAGTGTCAATTATTTTCAATACATCAAGGCCCAATGTAATTCACTATGTTTGAAACCGAACGGAGGAGTTTTATTGAGGTATAAATTATATATAACCTTGACTTGCCTTCAGAAACAAAGTATCTTTTTAAAAGTCCCTTCTTCCCTATCCATAATCTAAAGATAAAAGTAAGTTACACTTGTTTTACTATTGTTTTTAGCCTAACCATGAAAAGGAAAATATATTCTTAGATAAAAGAGTATACAATTTATTACATAAGAAGAAAGGCAAGTGTTAACAATAAAATCTTTATTCTTTACTTATAAAGCTATCCTAGGCATTTTGTAAAGACTTAATAGTTAAAAATATTTATTCATTTTCAGGTTTCTTACGTCCAAAGGGATCTGACCAGACTTTCATATCTAAAAGAAATTTCTCATTAAATCAAAGATTTTAATTTATACAAAATTTAAATTTTTTTTATACTCACTGCCTGGCTGTATGTCTTCTTGCTTAATATTTTTTCTAGTTTCTTTTTGTATCCTTTCTGTAAATATGGTATCGATTTCATTAATAAGCTGTAATATATTTGTTTTTTTTTACTCCTTAGCAGTTGGAAACTTATATTTATATGAAATGTTTTTATTCTGCCCTATAACAAATAATACAAAGCTTTTCGAGTACCATAGAGGTATAGTTCTATTAAGCATTAGAAAAATAGATTGAATCGTTGTGATTCAATATACTGTCACGCAGTTGCTGACATGGGCAGTGATATTAAAAGCTATGCACTGTTTGACTGGTAAACTCACAAACAAACTTTTGTAGGGAGTAAGATAATGTATGGTAAGTCCATGAGATGTAATTAATAATGGCAAAGTATACCTAATTCAAATTGTAAAAAGGAAACTATATGGGCATTTAAAGGCATATTACCAGACACCTCTTCTGTATATCTCTTGGACTATTCATAAAGTGAAAATGTATTAATCATTCGAAATAAAAAATACATACTGTATTCTGAAGCATCTAGCATAGGACTTATAGCAATGGGATACAAGGCAAGTCCTAGTAATCCGACAAAACCGCTCAAGAAAACGGTATATCGCCAACCTCGTAGATACGACATTTCGATTTATTATTCACAAAATTTTACCTCTATTCGTAACTACCACAACTTCACACTGTTTTTGATAGACAGTGTCAAATGTCAAATTTTAATATTACGAACCGCGTTTGTTTAAAGTATATTTTTGTGAATTCATTAATGTAATTGTTTAAATTTAACCAAAAATTTTTAATGTTCAGAACTGCTTATATTATCCCATTATAATAATAAGGAGTTTGGGAATAAATCAAGTTTTATTAAAATGACCACAATTCAAATTTCCATAATATCGTAACTGATTAACTAGGTGGGAATATTAACTATTATACATTCAAGATGTAAAATCTAACGTGATGTTTATTAGAAGACCTTGTAATAAACATCTAGATCATGTAATAGCAATCATTACCATGCAAAGCGAGGCAGAATTTTTTTGATATGGTATTATGCTTGACGGCATTCCGAATTTATCATCGTCTATTAGATTGTTTAAAATCATATAGCAAGCATTATTCCACGCAAGTTAGTTTAATGTTTTAATACTAATGTTCTAATACTCTTTATTAAGGAGCTCGTAACAGGACGTTTAGGAGTAATAAATAATTCTTAAAGTAGTCATTAACTTAATG
>DWQX01005555.1:0-12773 GCA_018245475.1 Pharmacophagus antenor
AGTCATCTCAATATACTGAATATAGTTACAAACATCTATATATATATAAAATTCAAAGACCCGATTCACTGACTGACCTATATAGACAAACCTATATATACAAAGCAGTCTAAACCGCTTAGAGACGAGATTTGAGAGGTTTCTTCTTGGTGCTGTGTACAGTAGGTATGCACTATTTTTTTTTTAATTCCACCCCTAAAGGTGGAAATAGGTGTGTTTAAATTTCGATCAAACTTTTTTCTCAATCGAGTTAATATAAATAGTAAATAAAATAGTTTACCACGCCTAAAGGAGTGTCTGGTTGACGGCTAATATTCATGTAAAAACAATAACTTCGAAATGTAAAAAAATATATGTATTATATATTTAACCTATATGAATACGTTTGTAATGTGGTTGCTGTAAGAATTGATCATTTAAATATGTCCACAATGCACGATTGATATAATTGATAGAGCGACATTTCGCCCATTAATATCAATCGTCCGATTTAACCGATAATTGTGAACGTCGCGTAAGACAGTCGATGGTTATTTTCATGATATTATTTTTAAATTCTTACTTTTACACAAAGATATTCAGAGTATAAAAGTAACGGAAAAAGTTCTAGTAAGAGGGATTAGAATTATGTTAGACGCTGTTAGTGTTAATGAAAATTGTAGCGATTTTATCGGACTCAGGGCTCGCGGATCCGGAAACGAGACTGTTTTAATAAACGATGATTGTATACAATTATCGTCCGTCAAGATATTATTTATTTAAAAAAAAACTTTTATATTATTTACATTTAAATTGGAGATTTTCTTCTTCAATAACTTTTTAATACCTTAAGCTCCTTGCAACTTTCTAAAACTTGAGACTAAATTAAAAATCTTTTTTATAATTGCTTATACATTTTAGGAAACATTCATAAAATGGCTCAGATGATACTTTATGGAATCAAAAAATGTTAATTACTATTGAATCTATCTGGTTTTGATGAATCTTATTTATCAAAATTTATTTCGAAGATGGTCTGTAATAAGTATGAAAAAAAATACAACTCCGTGAGTGGGAACATATGAGGCTGATTTTGAACCTATTCATATTTTCTTACTATGTGTATTTGCAATTCCAATTTTTTTAACAGATTCCAAAATGGAATTATACACCTTGAAGCAATTGATTATCGCTCACCTCCTAACTAAAAAATCTCGAGTTCAATTCCGGAAGCGCATGACTAGTGGATTCCAGATGGTAGGGTTTTTTCGAACCCGCCAGAGTTCGCTACCATTCCCAATGCCAATCTGCCGCAATAACAGCATTGCTGTATACCGGCAGTCATACATCTGAGAACCACATTATTCTGAACGAATACGCTTCACCATCTACGTCCTCATAGTCACATTCATGCGTCCGTCGAGGCCAAGTGTTAGTCCATTGCCGTTAAGAAAAATTCGTTCCGACATAATTAAATGTAATAATATCTATGCATTATCAGACTCAATTACCTATTTCCATTGATACGCTAACTAACACGTTTCTCGTTGCCACTCCACTCTAATATTTGCCTCTGTTATCATTAAGCTGAAGCTTCCTTGAATCGAATTTTACACAAATTAACGATTTGACACTATCGTAATTAACTTATAATACGTAAGTAACGTTACACTTCGTTTCGTCGCTTAATCGTAGTATCCGTTTTTGTAAATGGTTAGAAATAGTTAAATAATATTTATTGCTTTAGATCTCAGTGTTTGTTAATCAAATATTCATTTCTATTGTACTATTTATAAGCATACACCTTTTTTGTCTTAATCTGTTATATAATTTAATTATGTAACATAATATTTAACAACATAGTAATGGGCTTACACTTAATGTTTATTGTTAATGTTAAGTGACAAATAGGCCATAGATGCTGAATCGTGCTGGCCCAGAATACTCTGGCTTTCATATATATGACTGCTGAAACACAGGAATTCTGTTAGAGCGGCAATTTGATATTGAGAGTTTTAGCTGGACAAACGGTTGGAAAAAAACAAAACACCAAACATACTTCATGACTTAAAAGGCTTTAGAAATGAACGTGGGACTTCCGACAAGGCAATTTGTTACCCACTGTATCATGGATGCAGTTGAATCTATCGTAATAGGCTCATTAGCAAATTGAGCAGTAGTAAAATTAAATAGTATTTCAACATGATGTTCTTACAACAATGATTTACGAAATTATATTTAATTTTTGACGTTTTCTTAACGTATATAATTTTTTTATTAAAATTTGAATCTACTTCCAGTATTAGGGGTCATGTGGCTGTAATAATATAAATATTGAATAAAATCATTAAGAATTTTCTCTTTATACCAAAATTTTATTCTGTATAGTATATATATATAGCCTCTTATTTAGTTTTATTTTTCTACAAGAAAAGAGAACGTTATCTATGAAATTGTTATTAGCTCATAAACAAATAATTTTCTTATTTTTAATTAACGACATGCGGCATTAGATTTTATAATTAAAAATTTGATGAGTTATGTAACCTTTTTCTAGAAATTATAATTCAACAGTCTTTCAATGTTTGTACTCGAAAAATTCAAATTGGTGTTCATTAGCAATTTTTTTTATCCTAGATCTGCTGGCAGATAGCGACTTAGAAATGTTATAACACAAAATAAAACCTTTCCTTATTTATTTCGTCTCTTTTACCGTACTTTTTTATTTTTTGTAAGGTCGCACATTTTCCATTAAAATAATTTAAATTGTAACTTTATATATTTATTAAATTCCATATAGAAAACGTTCGGATAACAGTACAACTGAAATTGAAAATAACAAAAGTCCTTGCAGCTAACACGGCTAGTCTTGTTATTGCGCTATTTTAGAAACTATAGGTATATTACATAAAATTTATGTATAAATTATTACCTGTGATTGATATTTTCAGCAACGAATATGTAATTCACATGTATCATTGAAACCATAACGAGTGGTAAGCATATTAAAAAATATTGAACTATCTGAAATTTGGAGAATTTCTGTAAATCCTTAAACACGTCACTCTTTACTGTGTTCGTCTTAATGGACGCGGTCATTGTTTATTTTTTTTAATTTCACAATTCACGCACTGAAAAATATTTACAAACAATTTTTTTTTCAGAATTGGTCGCTGTATACTTCCAGATACGGACGCTATCGTAGTACTACTACGCGGAATTGTATTGTGTTTAGTTTAAGTCGCAACATCACCATACAGGGTTCAATTCGCGAAAAAATGCGATAAGTACTATTTTTTTTTTTGCAACAAAGGTATTGATTTGCATTATTAACGCTGAAATCAACCTGAACTCGGTGTCTATTTATGCATTTTTTAATCTATACAATTATTTGACAACTAAGTTCGTGTTTAGCTCAGCCACAAAAATAATTGACCCGTCCTATTTATTAATTCACTGTACCTAAATAATTATTTGGAAATTGATCCCTAGACATATTAAATAAATATTTCTTTACATATGATATACTTACGATACAGAGTAATAATTATTTTCAATGAGACTGAAATGTCTTATTACAAAAAGAAAATATCTCCATACATTACGAATTATCAAAAAGTTTTTATTTAATAAATAGAACTAGATTCTGCGATTAGACATTTTTTGGTAAAATTTCATTGTTGCATTGCATTTTAAATTATCAATATTCAAATTGCAACACAAAAATGATAGTGTTTATTCTGGAGCATTACAGAACGTTTTAAATGTGACAGTCAATATAAAATGTATATTAGACAGGTTATGGCGTTATTTAAATCCCTCTTTTAACTTATAGCAAGAAGAAACTTGTTATTTCTAGAAATCTATATAATCGTCTTTTAAAAAATTCAATACATGATTAATTTTGATATCATAAACGTTTCTTGATCATTTTAATATATAAAAAGCTTTCACTTAATGGAAATGGAATGCATTTCGAATACCACCGTGACGCATTAATGTATGGGTCGCCTTTAACGCGGAGGTCCCTGGTTTGATTCGCAAGCCACAGGAGTAATGGAGACTGAATAGCGTTAGTTTTTTGAACCCGCCTAGCTAGCTTCCACCAGCAATGTTAGTCTGCTGTCATAACTGCATTGTTGTGTTTCGACAGTCATACATGTGAGAGCCAGATGTATTCTGGGCGAACACTCTTTAATATGTACGATCTTATTGTTACGTAACATTATGTGAAATCGGGGTCAAGTGTTAGGCTATAACCGATAAAAAAGAATGCAATAGACGCAGGAAAAATCAGATTTTGTATCAAATTTTACTTGAACCTTTAGGACAAGTGTTATGCTTTAAAGAAAGTAATATCAATGAAACATCGCTTCTTTACGTACCCGTAATATTTCACTTACTTAATCATATTGTTAGTGTAGTGTTAGATGCATTCACTCGAAACTAAGTGTAAGGGGAATAGAAGGTGGGTCGAGGAGGTTTATAGAAGTGTTGTATTATTAGAATATTAGTAGAATACATTACGCTAGTTTTTTATAAGACACCATAAAATTTATAAATAACATACACTTAAAAACTTCAAAATCAAACTTTAGGAATTAGGGGAGGTTTGTCATTACTTCTATTGACATAATTCACAGATAATACTCTCCCTATTCATATTAATAAATAACATAGAAATTTTGGGTTAGACACCTGTGTTTCAAACAGATTTAAAAAAAAACATTACATTTGAATCAATTAATAGCCGATTTAAACGTCTGTAAATTTGCTATAATCTTAAAAATATTTGTACAAAATTATATTAATGAACAGTATAGCCGCTGGTATAAAATTTTTACTAATGGTTCAAAGGATACAAATGGGGGCCGCGCTGTAGTGTTACACAGTTATTTAGTATGTAATACGAAACTTGTAAGTTGAAAGCATTGACTCTGATTATTTTATTATTAATATTGAATTTACTGCAATAGCAAAACCGCTTTCATATATTTCATCAATTAAATTACATAATTCTGTCATTTGAACTTATGTAATCTTATAAGTTCCTTACAACACTAAGCGCGTTACCTCGCGCAGGCGAGATGTCCCCATTTGCGCACCGTATATTGGAGTCCGTACTGACTTTAGTCCCTTAAAAAAAGAGTTAAACTATAATGGGTTCCATCTTGCATTCGAATTAAATAAAATGATGAAGTTGATTTGTTAACTAAACAAACAACGAACGGAAGTTGGAATTTCGATAAGTTTGACCCTTATACACCGATTTTGTAAAAGAAACTGAATATTGTGACAATTAGGTACTAATATCGAGCCTCAAAAGCTCATCTCCAATTATAATTCGGCATGTATATAAGATACGGCCGGGTTTGGTGAAGTTTGCGCTGTTAGTCTTTTTGACGACTATTACAGCTTCATCTGAAATGGCACACGAATCCGGTGATCCGTGAGCTCTTCCACTACTTTACACTGGCCAGAGAAGCTGGCTTAGCATGTCTCAAATGGCGAGCTACGTGATAGTCGAAGTCGGGCCGCGGGCCCTAACCGCGACTATCGTCGCAATCCGCGGCGGCGAGAAGCGCCCGGGTATTCAAGTATAATAAGATACGGGTAACTTAATGATCCTAACTCTTTCTTAAAAAATAGTTTGCTAAAATAGTATCATAGTAATACTAATTATAAGTAGGAAAAAAAAATAATTTAAAATTCAATACTATCAATGTAGTTTTACTAATTAAAAGTATAATGACCTGCTGTAGTTATGATAATATTTTAATACGATGACTTAATTTGACTTCTTTCCTTCGCCAAAATCGGCGTTTTCGATATCCAGTCTGGTTAGAATAGAGTCATAAATAAATAATGAAACAATGTAATTAAAACACAAATTGCGATACACACGTGATGAGGTATCAAATACACACACAATAAAATTAAGACTGGTAACATTAATTTTAACAGAAAAGTTAATATGTAACAGCGACAATTAAATATTTTTAATTTATAACAGTTGTTCTTAGATTAACATTATAGGTACATATGTATTACATAATCAAAGGCGAAACAGTTTCAGCATTCATACAAGTTATCGCAACTTAAACTGTAACCGCGATAAAGAAGGGACAATTTATGAATTTCGAATCAAAAGAAAATATTAAAAATATTACATCCATAAAGCATTTAGTAATAATGTTCAATATTTAATGTCTATGTAATAATTCATTTCCATTTACAATTAAAATTAGTATAAGACAACACTTACAATAATAGGTATTATATGTAATTCAAAATAGTTTTCGAAATTTGGACGATGTAATCAATCCTGTCACAAATCTGTTATCTTCCAATGATGCCCTTTTTTATGAATAAAGTAGACAAACAAGTGTGCAGCACACATGATGAGCACAAAATCACCGCCACCCAAGTTAGCCAAAACATTCGAGAAATTGCACCACGTTACTAGCCTAAGAAAGGAATGGGCTCTTTTCTAGAAGGTCCTCTCGATATTGGTAGTATTAATATATATATCAGCCTTTTGTTACTAACAACGCTCCATTATTATACAGTTTTTTTTTGTGACAATTGTAGATACAAATTAGTCAAGTGCTGGAACAATATACTAACCCTACTTTACTTTCAATACACACATTTCTTTTGAAAAATGACGATCTCAAAATAGGATGCTTGCCCTCCTGCTTAATTTACTATCAACATTTACGCTCGTGTTAGCAAAAGAATATGCAAACTTTTGCCGCATATATTTTGATCAGAATTAATAATAATTTGCAAAATGCTAATACATGAATATACCACATTAGCATTTTTATTACTTTTTAATTTACATATAAAGAAAACCGAATTTTTAATACATTACGCCAATTTAACTCATTACTTACAAAAAAAAAACCTTTTGTTATATAGGTATTATACCTAATTTGTTTAATCTGTCTTAACATAATATATAATTTTCAGTAATATTTTTTTGGTTCCAATAGAGACAGTCATACGCAGCAATTGATGTATTATAAAAGCAGGACTAAGCACTCGCTGCTAATGAACGAGCTGAGCAAGATATTTAGAACAGAGGCCGTTTGTACCTTACTATTAGGATAACCACGATGTTACTTTAGCAAAGAATTACTATAAAAACTATTATGAAAACAGAAAAAATTAAAACGATATCGAGATAGATTTGCCCTAATAAAATGTACTAAACAATTGATATAATATTGGAAACTAACATCATCGAAATCGTGTTCAAAACAATCAGTCTGGCTGACTTTTCCGTTGATCTTTTCCACCTGCCGGCGTAGGCGTTATTATACCGCAACAATTTAGTATATAAATTTTTAAAACCTAGCATTAATCTATGACTTTGTTTGCGTGTATACCACGATTTTAGCTCTTGTGTTAATCGAAGCTATTGTAAAAAAACTAATTCTAAAGTTAGAGAAGGAAATTACAAAATTATTATGATTAACTAAGAATTTTTTTTATTATATTTAACTCTGATTCAATATTATTAATTATGAAATAACTAAAATAATTACCATTTTTTTTGCCAACTCTCGTATTTTTTTGAGGCAATTTGTTAGAAAGGGATAAATAGCTTTCATTCTGGCTATCTCGCTTGGATCGTTTTGCCTCTGTCAAGTTTTCATGATTTAATTAAGTTTTACTACAGTCGGATAAAAGTTTTCAATAACAAGTTTTTTTTTATTTTTGCTAGTACTTAGTCCTGTTTTTATAATATATCCGTGTATGCGGCAGAGAACAATTTGTAATCTATCATGGCATCTTGTTAATTCGGCAAAATTTAAAAATAGTAGTCGACTTGAATTTTCCGTTTTACTATGTGCTCCTTAATTTTTGTAACAAAATATTCTTCTTTGATTTTATATAAGACTTAAAATTCGTAGTAATTTAGATTGGTAATTAATTGTAGTAGAAAGTCTGCCCATATAAAACAAATGTAAATGAGAGCAATAACAGTATAACATATTTTAAGATTACACATAGCAATAGCTTATAATAATTACGATATTACAGAAATAGTGCAATACACTAATTTTAAATTAGTTAAGTAACAATGTATAAACTATAACAGCCTGGCTTTGTTATCCTAATTCCTTGGAGTATTTATACGAAATAGGGATGGGTTTTAATAATAAAATGTAACATTAATTAAATGTTACTCAAAAATTTATTATTTGTATATCACAAATTTTTTCTACTTTCCCATAGCGGGCCTATTACAAGTAATTTATTTGTGAAATAAGTAATGCCTATGCATTTTATTATTATTTAATTGAAACTTTTTGTATTTTTTGTGTGCATAAATTAATAAATATATTGTTTATTTTTTTAGTTATGAACGCTACTGAATATTCCCGCCGACGCCGTTGATTGTCTTATGAGATTTTATAATCTGTGTGATAATGTTTTGTAGTAAATGGCAGTAAATGTTATATTTTCTTAAATTCTCTAGGTTTTTAAATTTTGTCTGAAGATGCACATTAAACAGGTATACATTTTTAATTGTACCTGTTCTTTATGTAAACAAATATTATTTTATTGTTATCAATGCTTTCTTCTTAATACACATAAATGTTATTGTTTACAGGTGATAATTCAAGGGTTTAAGAGTTACCGCGAACAAATAGTCGTGGAACCGTTTGATAAACGGCATAATGTAGTTGTAGGTCGTAATGGTTCAGGGAAAAGTAATTTTTTTCATGGTTAGTAGCACTTAACAATTTGTTATAAATTCTAAACTTTGACATAGTTGAAATGCAAATAGACTTTAGTACAAATTGTGGTTTTGGTGAAACTATTATTGCCACGACATATTACTGCATTCAAGTGTTCTAAATATGTGGGTAAATTGAATAATCTCGTAGAAAATGTTTTGAAATTGTTCTGCAAATGTATTAAGCTGTCTATTATAAGCGCTTTAACTTTTAATTAAACTCTAAAATAGAAGTGTAATATGTAAGAATTATAAAAATAAAATTGATGTCTATTTTAAAATGCAGATTCAATATAGAAATTTATCTGCAATATCAGTTATATGATGTATATATGCATGTACAATTTTTAAGCTCTATAATTGATGCATACACCAAGTAGGGTAGCAAAACAACTTGAGCAGATTGAGATGGTTCATAAGTTTTTTTTTATTTTCCAGCAATACAATTTGTTCTAAGTGATGAATTTTCACACCTCAGACCGGAACAGAGACTTGCTCTGTTGCATGAAGGCACGGGGCCTAGAGTTATATCAGCATTTGTTGAAATTATATTCGACAACTCTGATAACAGGATACCGGTGAGAAATACAGAAGGGTTTCATAGTTATTATTTTTTAATTATTTAATTATAAACAAGAAATAAAACAAAACTACAATTGAATTAAAGTTGTGCAATAAAAATTACTATTATAGTGTTAGTTATTTGTTTTATACTATTTTAGGATATAATTTAAAATCAGATTTTTGATTTCTACTAAATATTTAATACCTAATCTATGAAATTTAAATTATGATCCTTTATAACCACCCAAGGATATATTTATTGTTAAATAGACTTTTTGACATTAATTATTAGTTGGTAATTTTAAGCACATTAACTAAACAGCTTTAATTTTTATTTTAACTTAGATTGAGAAAGATGAAATTTTCCTGCGGCGTGTTATTGGCTCTAAGAAAGATCAATTCTTTCTTAATAAAAAAGTTGTGCCACGATCAGAGGTTTTAAACCTTTTAGAAAGTGCTGGATTGTCAAATTCCAATCCATATTACATTGTCAAACAGGGAAAAGTAAGTTTAATTTGATTATTAATATATATTAAGTTTACAATTAAAAATGCAATATTAAATTGAATATACATCTATAATTTTATAAATATTCTTATTAGATCAATCAAATGGCAGTTGCTCCAGATTCTCATAGACTTAAGTTGTTGAGAGAGGTAGCAGGTACTAGAGTGTATGATGAGCGCAGGGAGGAATCAGTTACGATTCTAAAGGAAACTGTTGGCAAGGTACATATTTTTTCTTATTAATCATTGATTAAAATCTAATTATTTCACAAATGTTAATTAATTATTATTGATAATTTTATATTGGTAACAAGAAATTAAGTTAGTTTTCCACATTTCAATTACTTGCATTAAAGAAAAAAAATTACTTTCTCATTTATATCTTCAAACCACTACTTATAGGCTTTCCCGGATTCCACTTATATTCTACTAGTACCAAACTTTTAATTATTATTTTAAGTAGTTACAGCTTCCCCAAAAGTCAAAACCGACTCTTAATTAATGCATAATTCACCTCTCTGTATGCAGCAGGATGTATTTAAAAATATTGTGGAATATGTTTTATGAAATATTTTCTCGATATATGTAACTCCTAAATTATGTGAGTTAGGAGTACAGAAAAGATCTAATAAGTAACTTGGAAAATACCTATACTACATATGTGTCAACATAAAAAATATTTGTTATTAAAACATAGGTGGAGAAAATAAACGAGTTCTTGCAAACAATTGAAGAACGCTTGAAAACATTAGAAGAAGAGAAAGAGGAATTAAAAGAATATCAGAAATGGGATAGAGCGCGTCGTGTTCTAGAGTTCATCATATATGATACCGAGCATAAGGAAAATAAGAGAAAATTGGAGGAGGTAACAAAATTTTATGTATTGCAATAACAGAAAGATTATACAAATATATCAATTGGAAGTGTCAGTTAGTATTTTCACATAAATTAATTTATTCAGATCTTGTTGTCAGCTTGTTTTTTACAGTGATATCTTTTTATTTGTAAAAAACAATGAATTATTTAATGTTCCGAAATGGTTTCGGTATATGACATTTTATTAGTTTATTACATTAGACTTCTTAAAGTCTAAGTAAATGACGACTTCGTAATACAATTTTTATTAGATATGCCTTCTTCTAGTTGGAAAAAATGCGATCGAACAGTGGCAAAGAGCAGCAACATTACGCTGACTTGGTCCGTGAAGCTCAGGATCATGTTAGAGAAGCCAACAGGTATTATTTCAAATAATAATACTGTCAATTAACAGTAATATATGTAATAAAAATAATGTCACAGTAGCATACTTCTGAGGTTAAATATATCAAAGTTTCACAAATTATTTACAAGACTTTGTTGTTTACTCTGTATGAATTTTATTTTACATTATATAACCTGACAATGATCCCACTATATGGTAAGTGGAGATTATGATGATGAATCGCATCTATCTAGAGGTCTATTCACTTTTCTCTTGAACACCCCACATCATATCTGGACGGAAACACACATGATGTCGGCAGGCTGTTCCAAATCTTTGCTGTTCACAATAAGTAGGATGAAGCAAATCGCTCTGTCCTTTCATGAGGTATATTGACAGCAAAGGGATGAATGTCCGCTGTGTGCTCTCTGTAGCCTAACAGGTGTAGATAATGCTATGTACCTCTTTGAACTACAGTTTGATGCAATGTTACCAGGAATTTGTTTCAACTTATTGTCAACTTATTTAGAAAAGACAACAGTAGCTAGTAACTAGTTTAGATTGTGCATTGTATTTTATAGCCTCTGAATAACCATTAGACTTGTGATAATAGTCAGTGTTTCACAAGATAATAATGGTTATAGGGACAATAAAGTCTTCGAGTAGCACCTATGTAAGTGTTGATGAAGTTTTCATATGCATCACATACATGAACAAATAATCTGGTTAATCTATTTGAGATTGGTTTATTTTTTTTAAATGGTTATGGGCTAACACTTGGCCACAATTTCACCTGAAGTTAATTGACAATGAGGTTGTAGATGGTGAAGCGTGTTCGGCCAAAATACTTGGCTCTCACATGTATGACTGCCGGAACACAGCAATGCTTTTAAGGCGGCAGATTGACATTGAAGATGGTAGCTAGCCAGGAGAATTTGAAAAAACCAATCATTATTCACTCCATTACTCCTGTGGCCCGTTACAAGACAAGCGGCTAAACCACTGCGCCACGGAGGCAGTTATATGGTCAATGATTTATACTGATCAATCTTGAGTGGGCTAAGTCATGAGAAGTTGAATGCAAGCAGCGCAACATCAATCCAATGAGTTTTTAAAACAAAATAATCTATTTAATTTTTGATGAAAATACTACTAATATAACTCTCCAGCTAAATGCGTAAGCGATTTAAATCTATTTTATTTTCAAAGTTATTTACAATGCTTTCTGTAATAATTCTAGAAAGTTAAAGGAAGCCCGCAAAGACGTGGCGGCGGCGCGTGAGGAGAAAGACATATTGTCCACTGAGCAACAGCAGCTGTTGCGCGAGAAGACTAAGCTAGAGCTTGGCATTAAAGACTTGACTGATGACGTCGACGGTGACAATAAATCTAAGGTAATATTTATTAACATGAAAATTCTATTTTCATTTATATCAATACTTGTTAGAAGCACAAAACCACACTAAATGAAAAAAAAAATTGTTGCTTATGTATCAAGACTTTTGAATTTTTATATATTTCGTTTTTTTTTTTAAATAAAGATAAAATAAGTTTTCAGTGTCTTATGAATGTTTCTCAGATTCTTCTCATTCATTCTTTTATCTTTGTGTATATATACTTATAGAAATTTTATGTTCATATTTCCTTACCACTAGTTACATCGCTATTTTACATTAGCTTTCTACTTCTGACAATATGCAACTTGTAAATGACTTCCATTTTTTAACAATGTCTCATAATCTATAAGCCTTGATTTTTATATATATATATA
>DWQX01005556.1:0-12772 GCA_018245475.1 Pharmacophagus antenor
AGAGCACTAACTTTTGTAGTTTTATTCAATATTGTAATTTTTTCAAGGTGGTCTCAAACTTTTGGCCGGCAGTGTATGTCTTAAAAGCTATGAGCCACAACCTTGAAATTTAATAAAAAAATACAATAAAAAACCTGCGTTGTGTTCAGCTCGACGAAACGCTTCGCCCGGCCGTGTCCGATGTGCAAGCCCCCCGCTGATATGACATCTTCCCACGATGCGTCAGTTAAGTGAGCTAGAAAATAATAACAAATTATTTCAATGCTAATTTAGAAAATTTGACAGAGTTATATGCACAGCAAGTTCAGATTGCAGAATTCTTGTTTAGCATTTGTTCTCTGTATGTATCAATAGGTTTTATCAACAAATATGTATAGGAGAAGCAAAAGAAAGATCGATAAAATAATAAGAGGATTAAAAGAATATTTATATTAGCGTTAGGAAGTAAACTTTTGAACAAACAATTTTTATTCGGCGTGGAACGAGCAATTATGATCTGACTAATCGACATTGAATTAAAAAAATCACTTCTATTTTATTAAATTTTTAATCTTAATACAAGGAATTTACATATTCTCTTGGTAGAAATAATTCTCTCAAACATATTAAATTACACAAAAATATATGACTTTGTAACTGAATTTTTAATAAAAATAAACAACCTATTTATCATTGTCTCTCAACCTAATCGTGTGACTAAAGCTGAAGGTAACATTCAAATACTTAAAACTAAGTATCCATATCAAGTTTATACTGAAAGTTTTATCAGCTTGTGTCTGTAAAGGGAACGTAGGTGATATATAAATATACTTCGTGTAAAGTGGTGGTCAAGTGTTAGCCCATTACTAATAAAAAATAAGACTTACATTTCAAAGCGGTCCCATTAACACCGAGCGCGGTTAAAGCCAGCAGCACAAGGAATCTCATGATCTCACGCACAAGCTCGCCGGTCCCGTCCCCAAACGTTTTGCGTCCACTCCGCGACATTTAGGCCGCAGCGGATGTTGTGATAAAAACGCGTACCTACTGTATAATCCGCAGGATGTTCCGCGCCCGATAGCACACGGTGCGATGATGTCGTATTCTGCATGAATTTAATAAACCAGTTTATTGATCAAATTTTTACTTTAAAAAATCGTAGAAAAGATGTAGTTTATATTCCAGCAACAAGTTTCCGTCGCGTGGGTCGCATTAA
The DNA here is from genome assembly GCA_018245475.1 of Pharmacophagus antenor. Classification (NCBI taxonomy): domain Eukaryota; kingdom Metazoa; phylum Arthropoda; class Insecta; order Lepidoptera; family Papilionidae; genus Pharmacophagus; species Pharmacophagus antenor. Next base: position 1,196 of record DWQX01005556.1, read on the forward strand.
TGAGAGTAAAATTGCTATAATTTGCTTTGTAAGAGCTCATAACCTGTAGTTTATACTAATGTTATGATTACATTTAAAAAGATTTGTCTTATATTTGGTGCCAAACTCATAATAAGGTATTATGTATTGTGTGTAATTCGGTTTCGTAAACTATTCCTTTAAATTTTAAATACATTCATAAATTTTCTAAATTTAGTAAGACATTTAGAAGCGCATTTTACAATTTTTTTTCATTATTACCTAAATGAAATCAAACCCCAATTTTAGAAAAACATAGATCAAAATCTTTTATGTTAATTATTTTGGTTCTATGAAGTAATAGTTGTAATATATTGAAAACGTTAACATATTATGAATAAATAAAAAAAACGTTGATTATCAAAACGTTGTACTGCACTTTTACAACGCAATAGTGGTATGATGAAATTAAATCTTGTTTTACAATTATTCTCTTAGTAATAGTTCGGGCTAATGTTCTATGTTAATTCATGATTATTCGACGCACATAAATTTATCCGCCTAATAATAGAATGCTGGAATTAGAATAGACCTGTCTTGATTAGTTTGCGAAGGACGAACCGGCTGCTATAAATAGTGATAAATATTTGTCCTTATCAAAATGAAGCTAAATTTATTATAGCCGACCCAAAATGAGACGCAATCACCTGTTAATTGCGCCATTCAGATAGCCGGTTTTCAAATTATTGTTCAATATTTTACAGTAATATTTACATCTTCTGTTATGGTATTTTAATCGGCTAACACTAACTCAATTACAACTGATGTTGTGACGATGAGTTCGTAGATGGTAAAGGTTTAATTCCTTATAATTGATTTGAAAGCTTTAGTAAAACAGGCTCCATGGAAAACCGGCGCCGCGGTCCCGTCCTACCAGTCCGCGTCCAGTGGAGTCCCTTTCGAGCGCACAATACAACTTCAAATGATTTGTTGTATATGTTATTTTTTAAGCTATTTTAATTGTAAATGTGGTAATGTGCGTTTTAGAATAAAGTCTATATCTATGTCTAACGCATGTCTGTCCAGAATACTTCTGGCTCTCACGTGTACGTTCAGACTCCACTACAAATGAGGGTCGGGAATCCAAACTCCGTGTCACAAGAGAAGCGGTAAACGGCTGTGCCACAGAGATTTTCAAATGTATGTTGTTAATGACGTCAAACCTTATTTAGATAATAATGTTCACTTAATGAGATAGTCTTTGCCAAATCGGTTACTGTTTGTGCCACTAAGAAGAATAACACTTTAAGTGTTTGAAAAAAAAAATTAAAATTCGAAACATGTTAGGTACTTAAATTTTCTAAAATCTGAGTTATTTTATTAATATACGATCGACGAAATGAGCAGCTAATGAAACTGTTAGTTGTATCAAATATTTCTTTTTTGTATTCTAAGGCCTTTTTTTAGTAGACTTAGTACATAGATTACTAAGAGAAACAATTTTTCCTGTTACTTAACCCCTTAGTTAAGTAAAATATTTTATTAACCAAGGTTCAACAAAATCGGGCACAAATGATCTTAGTAGCCAATTTTCTCATAACAAAGAATGTTGATATGAATTACCAACTGCTTAATCATTTGGAATGTTAATCACATTTAGGCTAAAGTTCTGGAACTGAGTACACAGATATGTCCACAATTATAGTCAATAGAAAGGAGTATTTATCTCTGCCGGAAAATTACGGAAAAGTAGTTCAAATATAGCAGTTATGCAAATGCAGGCTCGCTTTAGACTGTGGGTACGGTATGAAGCAGACGCAATATTAGGTCGCAATTAAAATACTGGTAACCTAATGAGCCTCCTCACACTGACACTCGACAAAATCACGTAAAAATTCATGTTTTTTGTATATATAATAAATGAAATTCAGTTTTATATTGTTTCATGTAGAATATAGATTTTTAAATTTAGTTCGTTAGTTTTTATTTATATCTAAGAACTTGCTCGATGGTTAATTCACTGAGCACACTCTTTCGCAGACTTCTTTGCAGTAAGTTTTTTAAATCTTTGTCTTTCAAGTTCTACAAAAGGATTTGGGAATGTATCTAATGGTGTATCATACATAAAATTGTTGACAACAGTTCTGTTTATAATCAGAGTTACTAAATACTAATTATGCATAATTATAAAGTCTGAAAGATATTAAATTGTTTCTTTAGTTAATTGTTCCTCCGTAATTGATATATAATTGCAGTAAAGCATGTTGCTTGTGTGAATGGGTCTTTATCTAAAGACATTCAACATTTAGCGCCAGCGCAGGCGGAGTAGCTAGGTTTGCCTAATTATTGTCCAGTGCCCAGTTTCAGTTGCGTCTAGACTACCCTTCGATTGTTTATGGTATTTGCAATTTGCTAAAGTTCGCCGCGTTGGCGGCAGGTTATTGAAGTAGTTGAGGTATTTAATGAGGAGTTTATTGGGTTAAAATATATTGGCAGTGATATAAAACAGAGTTTATTAATATACGACCTCACTGATTGACTAAGAAATACTCATTGCAGACTTCGTGTACAAATGGTTTAGAAAAATATTTTTTTTCTTTTTCACTTTTATCAATCAATATAAATGTTTATCGAAATAAGATTTCACGTTTATAAATATTTTCTAGTCAAATTTCATAAAACATATTGTTTATTTGAAGAAATTTGTTTAAATTAATTAGTAGTTCGTAGAATTTGAAAAGGTTATGTCGTATTTGCAGATGCTGATTACTTGAATTTTTGTATATTCTCTATCTTTATGTACAAAATCTTTTGACTCCCTGCATGGCGCAGAGGTTTACCCGCTTGCCTTGTAAAGCGGAGGTCTCAGGTGCGATTTCCGGGCTACAGGAGTAGTGTAGTCTGGATGGTGGTAGGATTTTTCTAACCTGCCCGGTTAGCTACCATCCTCAATGTCAATCTACCGCAATCACAGCATTGTTGTGTTCCGACAGTAATATATGACATACATAACAGGTTGATAATTTTAATAATATATTTGTACAATATGTTGATATGAATTCGCATACAGTTTAAATAGGTGTTAAAGTAGATTCATTTTACATAAAGGTCGACCTTAATAAGAAACGTGAACATTATGAAAGTTCCAAGATTTTAATATAAAAGATTACGGCTATTTTTATCTAACAAATCCGCTATAAATAGCTATATATAATGCAATAGTATATAATTAAAAACCAATTGCAAAATAATTGCATTCACAACAAAAATAATTTGTGTAATTCACTAAGAAACGAAACTGTAATCTTTCTAAATTACAGTTGATGTCGTATGAAGTAACTGTAATTTTATATTACGAGTTATCTACGAAACAAGATAGTGTCACGTGGACCGACCGGTTATAAATATTAGGGATAATGATTGGGAAAATGACGGACGTTGAGTGCACTGCGCGGATCGCGATTCCAATGATACTTTCACTTAATTTACTTTAAAAAATTTAATACCCGTACAATTTGTATGTTAAATACTCTTTGTCATATAGCTATAATTTTATTTTAACGTCTTTTAACATGTTATTTGTAGAGTAGATCTTTATTTAAGTCCTAACTGGAGCTATGCATTTTGTTGAGACATTTAATTGCTCATTTGAAAAATTATTTTATTTTTAATAGCAATAATTACATAGATAGGAAAAGAAAAAAATGATTAAAAAAATGAAACATTGATTCCCTTTGTTCAATAACTAAAGTAAATTGCTAGTGTATATTTAAAAAAAATCATGGTCTAAAATTAAAAAAAATAAAGTATTTATTACACAACAAGGCGACGCCATTTTTGAAGCTTTCAACCACCCAGATGTAAGCAGTATAAAATTACATGCGATCGACGTATAGTGCAATTTTAATTGGCAGCAAAGGCATGCACTGGCGTTAGCGGTATATAGAACATATGTGTACGTAATTAAGACTCGCTACGGCAGGTTGCGAGCTGTTTCGTAATTTGCATAAGTCGCAATTTGCATTTTCATTTGTCGCATACTGCGTATACTTTTACAAACTTGTATAAATGCTTAATTAAATTGTATAAATGCTTATATTAATATTTACTATTTCAGCTAGCTCTACAGTAACTGCATTTTATATTAGTATTATTCAAAAGAAAATAAAACGAGGGAGTCAAGCTATGAGATGGGAATACGATCTAAAGGCCGTAGCAGAACACACGGTCTAGAAAGGGAAAGGACACACGAGTTGTAGAAGTTGGAAGAGGCCTTTGTTATCGTGACATTTTATAAATTTTAACAAAAATTAAAACCTATTGAGGTATTTGGAAAGTACATAGCAGTAATTGTAAACATAGTAATTTAACCAGTTTTAGTACGATGCGATGTACGATTTCAATACATCAAAATGCAATTCTTTACGACTGAACATAATTTAGTAATATTTGTGGTCAATGAAGGCACCGTCATTAACATCTCTGAAATGTATCTAAAAAATAATAAAAAAATTAAGTATAAATAAAAAGCAGTTTCAACATCGTCTTGCTTTATAAGGAAACTTGTTGTTTTGGAAAAATGGGAAGATTCAATTTCTCTTCCATTATCATTTAACTTAATATGGGTACACGGATCTGTAATAAATTAATTATGAAAACACTTTTTTAAACTACTGTTGATTTTCTCCATGTCTTGATATACACAAATATGTTTAAAAAATTTCCAAAACAGTGAACGGTAAAATAAGTAAAGAGTTCAACTGGTACTTCGATGAGTCAGTGTTTATTGAACATGTCACTTCGATTAAACGTTTTGTGTTTTTGACTTTGACCTGTGACTTAAAGAGGTTAAGTATAAAACATTTTTATAAAAATGTCGTTTCGCGATTTCATTATATTTTATTCTTACCAAATTTTACATGTATCACAGTTACATGTATCACAGTTAGAGTTAAAATCATTTAACCGTTTTCTAAAATATAAATACGTGGGCATCCAAGCAAAAAAGGGTCCAGTTTTTGGTATTTAGTTTCCGAGATATAAGCAGTTTGATAAAATTAAGTAAAAATTGCTTGCTATTTTCATTGAATTGAATTAATGCTCAATTATCTACAAGTTTTACTAATAAATTATTCTAAATGATGTTTATAAGTGCTAAAAATTACCGATTAAAAGTTTGGTTTTTATCTTAGTCACATCATGCTTTTCGACTGCTAAATATCTGATAAAAAAGTGCCCGTTTTTGAATGTTACTTTTTTAATTCTTATTATCAAACGACTTCTAAATTTCAAATCGACTTTTTACCCCTGACCTGGACCCTTTTTACATGGACGGCCACTTGAAAAGTCTTGGACATTTTTTTAATACATAGCGTAGCGCTTGACCACAATATCATCTTATGGTATGTGAAGATGTAGTCTATGGTAGATCGCTTTTTTAGGATAGATAGATTGGTTTTTAAGGAGCCTGCTTACTGTTGAAGACTCCTACGTCATATGTGGACGGAAACACTGACTACTCCACGATTAACTGTTCGCACTATGAAGAATGGAGCAAAACGCTTCGCGCCCTAACAAGCGGATTATCGATAATGAAGCGATGGGGTGCATGCCGTCTTTGTATACGATGTTAAAACGGCGATTTTAATTATAAGTATAATGTGAGTAAGAAAATTTTAAATTGAAATATATACTAATATTTAAAATGATGTCATTTCGACTAGTTGGTATGGCTAGTTTATTAATGTAATAAGTTTTTATTACATTTAAAAAAAAAAAGAAGTAAAAACCGCGGCCGTAGTTTTACTATGTATCCCTTTAATTATCTATAACTATAATAATTTTATAAGCGTCTTTGAACATTAGTGTTGTCATCCATTAGAAACGGCTAAAAGCTAAATTATTTTGATAAAATATTTATAAAATCTAATGTTTTTAAATTTGTTATCAATTATTTAAGCATGCAATTAGATAAGTCAGCATAAATCCAAGTTAACGTACCTCTTTTCAAAGACAAATTGAGTTTTCTCAAGAAATATATATTCGTTGATAGGATATTATCTCAGTATATCTTTTTAATTTATGTCTAAAATTAATGCTTCTTTGCCATGTTCGTTACAGGTTATTATTTCAAAAGAAATATAATATATTGGTAACATGGAAGTGTTGTCCTTAGTTGTCAAATACTTTTCACTTTTTTGCAATTCATCAATATTTTATTAGTCATAGAAATAATATTCAGAGTTACCCTCATTCACAAATAGCATTGATAGGTTGTGAGTAGTGAAGGGTATGCGTAGGTGGCGACTTGGATTACATTTAGCGCAGATTAAGGCAAGCCGATAGAAGATCGGAGATAAATTATATTGAAAACATATCCATCAATAGGCGTTCAACTTATTTTTAAATAATATATCTTGTCTGTGAATAAAGTTACAATGACATGTTAAATTCTGATTTTTAGAGACAAATATTTCAGTACATTAAAATATTTTATTTGTTTAGTTAACTTCTCCGTTAAAAATCATCAAATCAAATAAGATAAACAGACTCTTCAAAAATATCTACTGATCACACACACCCGGCTGCATTTAACGCAGAACATTGAAATGTACGAGTACATTGCGAGTCGACCACGGCGCCAAGCGTGTTATTTTATACATGACGAATTTTAGCGATGGACATAAGAAATGTGTTTTCGATATATATACTTCTGGACGCGAAAATTGGCGAGGAAGTTATTTGACCAATCATTCTGTCATCTCTTATTATATTCTGTATGATCAAGATTTTATTAATATATTTTTTTTTATTTTCAGATTTGGATGATTGCTAGGGTTTTATTTAATATAATATTTATGTAAATTTCTTAACACGTTTACAAAAAAAAAAAATATGTCGAAACACAATCACACTTATGGGATAGTTATATACTCATGTGTTTTTTAATACGTGTAATGCGTGACTATTTTCTCGGAACTGAATCATCTTATTTAACGGTTTTAAAATAAATTGTAGTAGGACACGAATAAAACATCAGATCGTATGGATACACAATTTGATGTTTTGTTGATACAATAGCCGTAACTGCAGGCGTAATCTCAGCGACCTTTCCACACGATCTCCCGCCATCTTGATTCCTTGATTATGCTCTCGCCTATTACGGCGTTGGTGGTATGTACATCTATTGATAGGCTTATTATGGTTGTGAGTGAGATGTGGTTTGCCTAATCCGTTGTTGGCAGTGCACTTCTGTGAACTTCGTTGACCTATTGCTATTAAAGGTACAACATCACTATTATATGTAATAATATAATGTGCTCTACTTAATATATTTACTGCATAACAAACTTTGTAAAGAGGAATACATTATATAATAGAGAAGCGTTGAAAGTTCGGTGCAAGGTTAGCGTTAAACAACTCGAAGATGTATAGTTTCCATTTTCACACACGTATTCCTATATCCTAATGCGTGAGAAAAAAGAAATCACAGTTTTCAAGTTTTAATTTTTGTGAACATTTGGCATCCGTAAACTTTCTAACGACCAGCGTTGAGTATTATAGGACGTTAGAGGATGGCTGTGAGCTATGGAAATGTAAACTATGTTGTTTATGTTAAAGGTTCTGCATAAGAGAACTACATAGCACCTCCTGTTAATTTTTTGCGTATTTAAACAAAATCATGTAAAAGTGAGTTTACAATGTAAACAATTGGTAACTCGATCGATATAAATTGAAAAATTTGTAACATTTTCATAAAAATAGGCATACGTTTCAGCTGTGACATTATAAATCCCCATATAACGGCTCAAGTTGCTGGTAACTTTAGAAAAAGAAATATTGCTGTGAAATATGTAGCATTTGTGTACGTGACCAATTGTATTGAAAGCAATTAACATAGAGTACACATTAACACTAGCTGTGTTATGCTTTTTATTACAATGATGGTAATTTGTAAATTGTGCAGCTCTAAGAACACTCGCTGCATCCTTATAAGCTAGGCATCTGTGCATAGTTCACAAGTTTAAAATATTTTTTTTTATATTTGCTATGAATTAGTCAAGTAACACTAAAGGGCAGGTGTGTGGGCCTTGTCCTGTAATATTTTCTTTATCCATATTTAGAAAACAGATGTAAAATTACTTCGCTGTTAAATACTCTTGTCCCTTTACCACAAACTAATGCACCGAAGTCGTGTATAAAAAGATTGTCAACGATAAAAAAAATATCTTGGACTACTATCAAAAAAGCAATAATTTTTTTTACATATTTTTTTAACAACGAAATCTGTGTCCACAATGACTGGTTTGTGGAATAGTATACTTTAATTGTGATTTAGAAAGTTAAATTAAAAACGAGATATCAAATAACAAGCTAACATAAGAAAATAAGTGTTAGCACGGAAAATAGCTTTTTGAAAAGATTATTCATATAAAGTTTAATATAATCGATTCAATAAAAAAAGAGAAAAAAAATCTAAAGTTTGAACAAATGGTACACGGATACAATGTGTGTGCTCCCGGCCTTGCCTTTTAATTAGCCTCGTTAGCGAACTGTAATTATGGCCAATCAACGCGCACGTGCTTGTTGCTTTTACCTTTTGATTTACGTCTCTTGTTAAGCTACTGTTATAATACAAAGAAACGGAACAAAAGCAATTCATATTCAAATGTCTTATAAGATAACACATAATTAATTTGAATTTATCATACACTTATGAGTTTGCCCACAAACAATGTTAGTAAAGATTGGGTCAAAACAGAAAAGGTAGTTTAATTGTTCTATTACTTTTTTAGAAATTCAATTTACTTAAGGGAAATGTGAAACTTCCTTCGTAGATGTATTTAAAATTATATTTATATAAAAAGATTAAAGTGAAGATGATTTGCAAGACGATTCTGATATTTTGGTTCTTTAAAATAAAAACACATTGAACTGGACTGTAACAATCTTTATAGTTTATATGCCCGGTTGAAAACCTCATCGATATTTCATTGACAAAAACGATTTTCATTCAATGCAGACTGAACCTGTTCGCGGCTATTTTAAATTCCCGAATTTCAAAATGGCCGTCGTTTCATTGATTGCGATTGTCAAGTTCTAACGCGACATTATCTTGCGTGTCACGTTCCAATCGAAAAACAGTTGGATAACCACATGCGGCGGTTCCGCGCTCCCGATGGAATCCTCGCTATTGACATCTCCTTATTACTGAACAAATTTGTTTCAAATATAAATTATGCAAAACTTAAATATTTACATGATTCTATATTTAATAGACGCATATTTCTAGAATAACATAGTATTACAATCTTTAGCATTACCGAAGTTTCCTTAAGGGTTTATTTTATATAATATGTAGTGACAAATATAGTGATTACATATATTGGAATGTACTTTCACGTGTAACCAAGTATTATTTATGACAATGTATAATTTTACATTTGAAGTGTCTGTATGATTAACTGTTTTTACAAATTTTTAGAGTTGGCCAAGAAATAAATATTATTGTTGTTGTTTATTTTATGATTAACTATTTTGATTGCTTGTAAGAATTTTTGATAACTTGTGAAAATGATGGATGTAACTTTTTTATTGATTATTTAATTTATTTTGAACTTTTTGTCTTATTTTACCTTTCATTAATTAGCATGTAGCGATTTAAAAATTAAACTGCAGTATATAAAGTTACGAATAAGGTAGTGAAATGTTACCAGTCAGAATGATTTACATCAAAAAAACATCAAAACAAAAAATCACAGCGAATACGAGTTCCTTTCACAGTTAGAAATCGGATAAAGAAAAGATACGATCATTCGTACGAATTCGCTCTCTTTGATGTGATATCGTGTATGTCCAGCTAACCAGAATACGGCCATGGTGACCGCAAGCCTCGTTCGCAATTAGAGGAGTCTTTTTGCGGAGCTGGTTTACAGTTAGTACGTCCAGGGCGTCTTCCTTAGATGGAGACTCGTCTCGCCCGCCAGGAATGCGTCAATATTGTACCGTGCGGCGCGGCGGTCAACGGTCGCTTACTAGCTCCTCATTGATATACGATTGAATTACGAAAATGCGGGCTCCTGGTTTTGCCTCACTGATAACATTTGCCAACTAATCCGAACCTTCTTCTATATACTGTTAATTTCCCGCAACGAATTTTATTTTAACCTAAAGAAAAAGTTGAAATAATTTCCATATAAATGCCTACGAGAAATGTGAATATTCTTATTGATAAATTATTAGTCATTTAATTCTATCTAATTGTTAATGTATGTGAAGGTATGTCCCGACTTGAGGCGTAAGAAATCTGTTTAATTAGATAATAAATTGACACTTGGTGACTTAAAGGAATTTCTATTGTCCTCAATTGCGATTATAATCTAAACAATGAAGCGTCATTAAGAACCAGTTCTGGTTGTGCCTTTCTAAATCCTGCGATCACATTCCCTGGGCGCGCTATGAATATTTGTTATATAATGTTGCATTTATTTGCATGTCGTATATGATACAATTCAAATAATTTTCGTTTTACATGTTGAATTTAGTGTATCCTTATCCAGAATTCTCTGTAACTTAAGTGTCAGTATACATTTATCTATATTGACAATTATTATCAATATTTATCACCTAAAACTTGCGGTTTATGTAATTGGATTATAAGCTTAATATCGTAATTGATGACTTTTCTACACATATACGTACATAAATCATAATCGGTAAAGTTTGAAATTGACTTCAGAAGTAGGACAATAAAGATATTTTCCTAATGTAAAACAGAGACCATTGAAGATGATATATTTTTATTTAATTTATTTTATTAATTTAAAGCATTTCGTAATAAACATGTGTCCGTCGCCATATCAAGAATGATGCTCACCACAAGTCATTGAGAGCGTGGTCACGTATGAATGATGGTGGCCGAGCCTCCTCGACTGCCGGTCATTAACTACAAGAAACTGCTGTGACTACAATTGCGGGTAGCCATAAGAAGTTGCGTTATTCCGGATTCGTATAAATGATTCTTTCACATAGAGTACCGGCATTCGCGAGACCGAAAGTGCCCTCCGGGCGTTAAATCTCGCAAGTCACGTTAAAGATTTCGCTGTAACAAAAAGTTGAACAAGTAACATCGTTAACCGCGATTAGAAATCATTAGTTAGCGGGTTGTTTTTACTTTGTGGAGAGAAAAAGAGTCTTTTTTTATAAACTAAGCCAGACGCATAACCGAGTCCAATTTGAAATTGGAAAGCTGTCGTCGAAAAGCGAAACGGGAGCGCATTGTGAGCGCAACACTACACATCCAGATTCAGCCAAAATCTTTTGTGACCGTTTTATTATTAATTCAATTAGTGGCTATTTAGGATAAAATCGAATAATGATTATTACACACGAGAAACAGTGAAGAATGCTAAGAAATATAATAAAAATATAAAACAATACCTTGTCAGTACAAAAGGTTGATCTACAGCTAATAGCAGTCTCTTCCAGATAACATTTGGGAGATAATATTACTTCAAGGGTAAAAATATGATGTGCCACTGGTAGATAAAAAAGAGTTATTACATTTTAAAAATTGGCGAAGTGAAAAAGAATGTTGAGTATATATATATATATATATAT
>DWQX01005557.1:0-12771 GCA_018245475.1 Pharmacophagus antenor
CCATAAACAATAGCAGAGCTGAGTTCGTATTGTGGTATAAAAATAATTGTTGCGTGCGGCAGGATAATACTGCAGGTCGCGTTCAGCGGCTGCATGCTGAGCGCGGCGTACGGGCGGTGCGAGGAGTGGGGCGCGGCGTGCGCGCTGCGCTACGAGGTGCGCGCACCACTCGCCGCCGCATACGCGCTCTCACCGCTGATCGTGCTCGCGATCAACGAGCTCATCAAATGGCAGGAGATCAAGTCGGTATCATTCCCACGCCGCAACACCACTACCCCTATGACGTCATCATCAATTAACAACCACCATGGCGCACTGGTCTACGGCTTACCGGAGTTTGATTGCCGGACTACTACATTAGCAGTGGAGTCTGATTGGTGGTAGAATTTTGTACAAACTCTTACTGCCTAGCTACCTCTACCTAACAACAACCCTCAACATCAATCTGCCACAATAACAGCGTTTCTATGTTTCGGCAGTCATACATTTGTGAAAGAGGCTTCTGAACGAGCAGACTTCACCGTATACGGCCATAACTGATAAAAAAAAGATTATATTCCGCCAAATGTATACTTTATAAACATTAGTAATGTCTTTCAAATAATTCTATTGAACCATTCCAAACGTATGTACATATTATCTCATATTCTATATGCCGTTAGATTTTAGCAGGACACAGCTAATAATTAAACCATTAAATTAAAAAGTTTAATACTTAAAACAAGATGTAATAATTAAGTTAAATTTATTTATTACTTGCTTTCCACCGTTTCCAATTTTACTGAATCTTATTTACAGAGCCGACGTGCGCAACCAACGGCGAGCAAGACTGGACTTCGGCACAAAACTGGGAATGAACTCGCCGTTCTGAGGCGCAAACTGTTCTAGTCAATTAACATAGTATTAAGACGCAAGCGATAGTATGGTAAATGGTTCTCTATACGATCCTAGCCCCGACGACTTTATTGAGTGATATAACATTAATTTTAAGAGTAAATAAAACGAATGTACTTGATACGTACTTAGCAAAATATTTTGTACTTAATTTATTTTGTGCAGTGTTTTTGATAATACCAATGTTTACAATAAATATCAATGATAATAAATAAGTTTCTTTTTTGTTATGGTCATTATTTATTTCCGAATGAACTTTGATTTTTTCTGACTTGTTGAAAAATTTAAAGAATTTGGTTTAAATTGAATAAAAACGATGACCACTACCGCAACCAGACAAGACCTTTTTAAAAAAGTATTATTCAGTCTTCCGTTTATATACCCTTCAACAAACTTTCAATGGGCAAATAAAATGAAACTAAATAAATTTTAAACAAATAGTTTATTTTGACTAATTAACTTGTGATGTATAATTATATATTGCTTTGTAAGTGATTCTAGTCACTTTACTACGCTTAGGCCGTACACTACAAGGCCACAATTGAGGTTAAAAGTTTGAACCGACAGTAAATGTCCAAATGTCTGTCATGCCGACCGCCACACGCCATTAATATTGAGTATGCTTCAACAATTATATGTTGTGTACACAATTCATTCAATATAAGTTATTATGCACAATCAATTTACATGATATCAATATCAAATTTAGTAAAAAATTTTTAGTTATTGATTCTTGAATCAATGTTTAATATATAACAAGAAAAAACATTCTGTAAGTATTTTTTTGCGTAATTACTGGCAGTCAAAAATTTGACATGACACTGTAACAATGATTTGCTACTTTATAAATTAATGTGTTAATAATTTCAATTACATCCTCTCCATTAAAAATCTACATAATTGTTAGTTACTAAACACTTGTACTTATAGGTAAATAAAAGATTTTCATTAACACTCCTCACTGGGACTTGGTAAATCAAGTATCTCTTGAACAAAAGAAGCAACATCTGTTTGCTTTTTACTATGTTCTAAACAGAATGGATGTGACAATAAGGCGTCATAGTTGGGTCTTTGTTTATAGTCCTTCTTAAGACATTTTGTTACCATGTCTTCAAACTCAGATGAGAATACTCCACTAGGCAATTTAGGAGGGTCATCTTTAACAACTTGTTTTAACTGTTCGAATGGCGTGCACCACGTGTTGTAGGGGAATTTTGCAGTTGCTAATTCAATCATGGATATACCGAGTGACCACACGTCACTACGAATGTCATATTGTCCTGGATTACCACTCGGGTCGATTCGTTCTGGCGCCATATAAGGTTTACAGCCAGCATCTATTGTTTTAGCTACAGAGTCTACAAGGTAGCCAGAAATACCAAAGTCACACATCTTCACCTCACCCTTTCTATTGATGAGTATGTTGGATGGCTTAACATCTCTATGTATAACTCTGAGCTCAGAGTAGAGATAGTGTAAAGCGCTCACTATGGAGAATGCAATTTTGCCCAAAATATTTTCAGGTATTGTTCTCTTATTTGCATAGGCTTTAGCATAAAACTTATCCAGGCTCATGTCCATGACTTCCATGCAAATCCAAACATCTCCCTCACGGAACATGGCACCATAAAAATGCACTGTGTACGGGCATGCACTTGCTCGCATAGACACATCAAGATCCATTAAAAGACGTTTTAACTCTTGCGATTGAGTGTTAAAAGTTGCCGTTATTCTCTAGAAAATAAAAAAAAACTGCTGTAATGTTATTGTTCTGACAAATATTTTTTACTTAATAGGTTGACACGGGCATGAACCACCGCTGGGTCAAAAATATATGACGGTCATACCCACACCAGCGTCAATATAAAGCTACAATAAAAATTAATGAAAACAAATGTATGTAACTGTAACTTATCTAGACGAAAAGTCACTGTCTGTCACTGCCAATTTTTAAAGGTTAGTATTGTTTACATTTTTTTTAATGATAAATTATTATCTATTTGTATAATAAAATTGTAGCTTGGCCAAATCAGTATATTGAATATTTTTTAAAAATGTTAACTTAAATACTCTTTCTTGTGGATATAGAAGCGAAAATTTTTTTTTAATCTTTTGTCCATCTGTCTCTGACTGCAAATCAAATGAAAACTATTGGAGAGATTTTCATGAAACTTCGAAGAAGGTCACTTATTTTATGAAATAACATTTAGGAAACTTTTTGTATTGGAAAAATTAGGGGTTCTTGCAGAAAAGTGGATAAAAACTTTTTACTGAATGAACTCAAAAATAGAAAAATATTTAAAAGACTTCTATTGATTCAATTGAGGTTACTTTTTGACCCAGAAAAATAAAACATTTTCATAGGATGAAGTATATTCTGTTTAGTTTAACAAATAACTACAAATAACTATTGAAAAACTTTAATTTTAAGATTTTATGAGTGTAATACATTGAGAAAGTCCTAGGAACTTAGGAATGGCTCAGTACTTAAAAACCTAAGTTAAAAGGCAATAACTGGTAGGCAGTACAAAGTTTACAGGAACCACTAGTATTACATAAGATAAAAATATTAAAAATCACTAATAAAATAGCAATGAAAAATTCATACATCACTATCAACATTTATTTTTACTATTATTTGAATTCACTTTTTGTTTTTGAATACAAACCTTAACTGCCATTATAGTGTTGCTAGGTTTATGATGCATCTTCTCCACAATGCCATATGCACCACGGCCAAGGTCACATATTTTTACCAGGTCATCAGCATGTACAGTAAAGGTCTTGTCATCTACAGTGATTGTGGTTTGTTTGTCAAGATTCCTCGGAGGAGTACTGAAGATAAATTATGGAAAACAAACACAATCGAACATTAAAAAGTAAATGTAAATTGCTTAAACAATATGGTAAGGCTCGATTGTAAGGGTTTGTGACTTTGCATTACATCAATTTATATAACCACCTTAGCATTGCTGTTTTCAATTTATTTAAGAAGTCATTGATGTCATATTCAAGGTTGTATACCTATAGCCATCCTATGTACTAAATGCAACAGTAGTTATTTCTTTATTAGCAATCAATATATTACAAATAATAGTAAAACAATTCAAATAAATTATGGCACTGACATTTTTAAGAACAGGTGGATACAGAGATACACCGGCGAATATTTACTTATTCATTTAACATCAAGTAAATTAGCTTATAGTGATGGACTTTAGAAGAGTATAAGCAATAATCATAGGAGCGTCACATGATTCAAAAAATAAAAAGTAATAATTATATGTCAATAAAAAGCAATATGAATTAATTTAAAGATAGAAAATGCAATTTACGTTGATAGTAAATTTTTATACATACACATCAACTTGTTCTTCTGGTGGCTTGAAACTGAAGCCAGGAGGCGGCGGTTTTCTTCTTCCAGCTGACATTTCTAATAAAGTCTAAGTAAGAATAAAGTACTTGAATTGTCAATACTACTGTTCTGAGGAAAATTTCCAATAAGCTTGGCGAACAAATTGTATTTGTCCTAACCAACTTAACAAATGTTATTTTTCTATATTCACCATATCTTTACAAATATATAAGATGTTTCTTATTTAATTTTTATATATAAGTTCAGATCCTAATATTTCTAACTTTTATCAAAAAGTACAAAAATAAAAAACCCAGCGCAACATCAAGAATTACAACAGTATGACAATTAAACGCTAGTGTCACATAGTTTAATACAAATACAGCACAGCAAATATATAATATTTTCGCTACACTGTAATACAAAATTTAATATTCTTTAAAATAATAAAATACTTAAAAATTCATATCGAAATATATATTATGTATAAATTTCTCTAAATTTTGGTAAAACAACACTTGGATTATTTTTTTTATATATTACAAATAAAAAAGAAATGTTAAATTTAGTTACTGTGAAAAATAGTAATTGATAATATATATTATCCAGATTGACAAATTTCTAAATACAACGGGAACTAACATAATCATGCAACTATTTAATACTTAAATAGTTGTTGCATAAGTTAAGCGTAAATAATATTATAAATGAAAATAGAAATTAAGGATATATATTTTCTTAAATATGGCTAATAAAAATACTTAATTTTATAAATAGCTAAAATTGCTTAAATATTTATGAACGTGACCGTACTATATATTAAATTTTAATTAAAACTTTGTTTTGATTAAAGGATTTGTAGCTAATGTGTGTGGTGACACATTGAAGTAGTTTGTGATTTACGTCTGTTTATAATATATTAAATTCAAATAAAACATTATTTTTTCAATATTGGGTAGGTTGTGAAAAATAACAATTATGATAGATATAAATAAATATCTGGAGAATCAACAACAACTTGCAAAACAAAGAAATTGTTATAAGAACAGTAAGGACATAGTTTCTAAAAAGAGTCAAAGTGCAGCACAAATTATTGCAAAAAAACAAAATAAAAACCTTAGCAATAAGTCTAAATCAAAGCAAGAACAAGAGGATCCTACACAACATCTAAACTGTGTATTTTCCAAAGAAGCTTGTTCCGATAGCGATGTAGATTATGTACCTTCAAGTGATGATGAATGTAGAACTGGTCCACTTTTACCTATTCGAAATAAACGAAATTTAAAGAAAATCATGGACGACGGTGATACTAACATTTTTAATAAACGTATTGATGATTGGAAGCAAAACCTTAAAGCTGTTATTTCTGGAAAAAGTGATTGTAACTTTGAGCATCACACTGCAGATGTTCAATATGTTCTAGATGGAAATATTGACGTGAAAGAAAATCATGAACTTCACAATGGTTTAAGTGTTCCCAATTACATTTGGAAACAGTTATATAAATATCAGAGAACTGGAGTCAAATGGTTGTGGGAACTACATCAAGTAGAATCTGGAGGCTTATTGGGAGATGAAATGGGATTAGGAAAAACTGTACAAATAATTGCATTTTTGGCAGGTCTTTCTAAAAGCACTAGTGGTTTATGGGTTGGACTTGGACCATCAATTATAGTAGCACCAGCAACTGTTGTCTATCAATGGGTATCACATTTTCACTATTGGTGTCCTAATCTCAGAATTGGAGTGTTGCATCATTCAGGTTCCCACAGTGGTAATCATAATGAACTTTTAAGAGACATTCAATCATCCCATGGAATATTATTAATCACCTATGCTGGTGTAGTTAAGTACATTAAGTCATTGTTATCACACAGGTGGCACTATTTAATATTAGACGAAGGGCATAAAATAAGAAATCCAGATACGCAAGTGAGTAAACTAGTTAAAAAATTTCAGACACCCCATAAATTACTTATTACTGGATCCCCAATGCAAAACAGCTTACAAGAACTTTGGTCTCTCTTTGATTTCATGAGGCCGGGCCTTCTAGGAACATATAATGCTTTTATGGAACATTTTGCGGTACCAATAACTCAAGGAGGTTATGCTAATGCAACAGAATCACAAGAAGCAACAGCTTTAGAAATAGCAAAAGCTCTTAAAAATATAATTACACCTTACATGCTGAGGAGAACTAAGGCCGAAGTACAAAAGTATATTAAATTACCAGATAAAAATGAACAAGTGTTGTTTTGTGCTTTAACTCAAGAACAGAGGGACTTGTACATGGGTTACTTAATGAGTACTACAGTCCGGAGCATTATGGATAAAGAAAAATTTGGAGACCCACTGCGAGCAAGAGTTCTTGTTGCACTTTCAACTTTGAGAAAAATATGCAATCATCCTGACATTTATCTCTATGAAGCTCAAGATGATAATGAACAAGTAAATGAAGAAATTTTTGGTTATTGGAAGAGATCAGGGAAAATGACTGTAGTTCATTCCCTTTTAAAGATTTGGCAAAAGCAAGGTCATAGGACCCTAATATTTTCTCAGTCTAGAGGAATGTTGTACTTACTAGAGCTACTTTTACAGAGTCAGGGATATAAATATTTAAAAATGGATGGTAGTGTAAGTGTTAGCCTAAGACAAAATTTAATAAAAACCTTTAACGAGAATAATGAATACCTCGTTTTTCTTGCAACAACAAGAGTGGGAGGTTTGGGAGTCAACCTTACTGGAGCTGACAGAGTTATCATTTATGACCCAGACTGGAATCCAGCAACAGACAATCAGGCAAAAGAAAGAGCATGGAGAATTGGTCAAGAGAGAAATGTTACAGTTTACAGACTTCTGTCAGCAGGTACAATAGAAGAGAAAATTTATCAGAGACAAATTTTCAAGAACTTTTTAAGCAATAAAATTTTAATTGATCCAAACCAAAAGAATGTTTTAACAACTAGTACTTTACAAGGACTGTTTACATTAGAAGAACTAAACTTCGAGGGTGACACGGAGACTGCATCTCTGTTCAAACATACAAAAGTAAATATCAATAAAAGGCATAAACGAGATAATGACAACATTCATTTAAGTGGGAGTGTGTCATTTTCTAAGAAGAAATTAGAAGTGATGAAAAAAATGGCAAAAAAAATTAGTGAAAAAATTGGGAATGATTATGCATCATCCCAAGCAGTAGAAGATCCAAGAGAACAATATAAAAAGAAAAGAGAATTGATTTTAAATCCACCAAAAATTGAAAAACCGGAAATAAATTTAGTTAATGACAAAATTACTAATATTCCCTTTGAAAGTGTTTTATCTGAATTAGATATTATCAACATGCATGTAAAAAAAAACTATGAAGAAAACTTGTTGAAAGAAGTATTGAATAATCAAGATATGGAAAGAGGAATATGTAAAGAAATTGTAAATGACAACAACACAATTTGCGGTACGGATGACAATACAAAAAATTATAATATTGAAGATTTATCACCACAGCAGATACCTGTTAAAACAAAGGACACTGAAATTATAAATAGTCAAGGGAATAAAAGGCAACATTCCCCATCACCTGAAAAAATGATTGAAAACTTAGTATCTGTAAAAAAAGTGAAAGAAAAAAAGTTTAAACGAGAAAAAAATAAAAATGTCAGTGACGATGATTATGTATTAAGTAAACTTTTTGCTAAATCAACCGTTAAAAATGCTTTACATCATGATGTAGTAATTGGATTAGCAGAAAAAGAAAAGCAGCATAGAATCAAAGAAGAAGCTACAAAAAGAGCCAAAAAGGCTGTTAAAGCTATCAAATTATCTTCGAAATGTGTTTAATGATTTATATTCACACTGAGTCAAAGTAATATGTTAATTATTATATAATTTTTTGTACGACAGAAATATAAAAAGGTAACAGAAAATACTTCATTTGATATATAATATTAAATAAAGTTATTATTAGTTTCTTTAGTGATTTTATTTTAAATTCTTAAAAACTATTTTTATAAACATAGGACAATTGGGAATATTGGCAGCTAACATTTAATCGTCATTTCGATTCATGACATTATTTTGTATGCCGATTCGCGATCTAATTTATACAAACGTATAAAAAATGCAACTCATTAAATAGTGTAGTGTTTTATTGTAAATTTAAAGCGCGTACATCAATTATACATATTGCCATTACAAAAAATCATTAGCCTTCAGTGTCATTGTAAAAGTAACGTCAAAAACCTATTGACGTATCTGTGTGTTTTTACTTTGATATTATTATAAAAACAAATATATTTTTTTATGAAATAATATAAAAAAATGGCGGCTGCATTTCAACAGCAAATATTTGCGCTTGATGCGCGATTTAATGCATATAGGGCGCCAGGAAATCCAAATTTTAGTGAGTTAAATTTTTTATGAAGTTGTTCTTAAGTTCATTGTTTTATTGATAGCAGAAATGCTCATTTATTGGCCGTTGAAAACATTATTTTTCTCATCATAAGTTATAAATTAACCTTCTTGATAATTTTAATTTTTTAGTAAATATTTCCTTCACTATAGAAGATAATGATTTGTGTTTCTAGAAACATTGTACATCCGGCGCCGAAGCCAGCTTTTAAGAGAAAATGCTAAATTTAAGGTGGTAACAATTTTCCTATTTAATTATAATGTAACAAAAGCACTATGTATTTTTTTCAGGCCATGTATTACTTGCCTCTATTATTTTAATATATGCTAATCCTCATGGAATTTTTGTTTCACATAAACATTAGTGACAATGCTTGTATTTATTTATTTATGCCTGCTTTTAAAAATAAGTATAATGTACTAGTTAATAATTTGTCGTTTTCTTAATATTTACATATATTTCCAATTGTTAGTAAATCTACATTATTTATTATAGACTTTGTATAATTTATTTTAGCATCATTATATGTATATCATTATTTATCAATTTTATTCCTTTCATAGGATATTGAAACAATTAAAAAGTACATCAACATCAGAAGTCAGTTACTTCAGCGACGATATGGAGTACAAGACAATATTTCAATCAGCTCTGGATCTTCAAAGGCCAGGTTGAGCACTAAGGTTAAAATAGAATTATTAAAAAAAAAAGAGTATAAAAAATTAATTTTGTTTTTTTTTTAAATTATCTTATATGCAATGTTTTGTTAACTACTTTCAGGCAAGCTTAGCTATTGATGACCAACACAGCAATTCTAAGAAAAAAAATGACTTAACCATATCAGAAAACTATGCTTTTTCTGGAGTTCATCATATATTTGATCAGGTTTGTATTGATTGACATATAATTTTCATAGTATCTTTGAAATATTTAAACTTCATAGTGATTGATTATTTTTTGGCAAGGAGAAATAAATCTGTCCTCTCTTTAGCACACTGAGGAGGTAAGTGTGGTTAAATTTGCCAACAATGATCGTTCGAAGTTATGCTGCGCCTCCAGCGATGGTACAGTGTCAATTTGTGATGTGACTGCAAACCCACCTCGGGTCTCTGTCATACTGGACGGGCACACCAAAGCTGTTACAGGTGAGCATGTTTTAAGTGTGTATCGAATAATAACTACAACTCACTTATAATGCAGAGGTCTCGGATTCGATTTCCGGAATACAGGAGATGTGGAGGCTTGATGGTGGTAGGGTTTTTCAAACCTGCCACCCTTAACGTCACTCTACCACCATAATAAAGTTGCTATGTTCTGGTACTCGTACATGTGAGAGCCAGAAGTATTCTGAGTTAAGATGTTTCAACATGTACGGCCTTATTTTCACTTAACATCAAGTTAAATCGAAGCCAAGTGTTAGCCTCTAACCCATAAAAAAAAGGGTAAGAACCTATCTGTCAGGTTGCGACTGGTCCGCGTCGAACGAGCTGCTGGTGACGTGCGGGCTGGACGGCACTCTATGCCTGTGGGACGTGCCGAGACGCACGCGACTGCGAGCCGCGCGCGACCAGCTCGCGGCGCCGCTCCTCTGCTGCGCCTTTCAGCCGGCCAACAACAACATGGTCATTGTATCCTTTGACTGTCGCGCGCTGCGCCAATGTCTACATACTACATATAAATTTCTGACTGAACGTCTAGCAATCAGCCCACATCCTTTCCACGGCTCGTTATGTATTAAATAGTTAGTATTCACATTGTACATCGTACCCATAACATCAACTCAAATCCCACGACTTCCGCACGATACCTTACGAGATATGGAGTGGCTGAAAACTAGCGCTGTGTGGGGCGAGTCCACTGTCTAAGACACACTGCTAAGAATAGCAAAACCGTATCTTAATGCTGTAATATTTTTCTTTTTTTGTTATAGTACCATAAAATTGGCGAAATATTTAATTATTGACTATTTTATACGATTTGAGCAATAGGTAAGAAAGGTTGTATGATTTGTTTTCATGTGTGATTTATATCTATATGTATGTCGTAAAACTGTCATTTTCAAAATGTGTCGTTCTATAAAAGCAACGAAACGTAAATTTTCTAAATAAAATCTATAAAATAACCTAACTACCCTCTAGAAAATTATATCAAAATATTTTATAAAATTTTATAATAGTTGTTTTTAGTTATCAAATTTTTATTACCTGCAAACAATCAAATATCCTTAATGTGCTATGAAGGCGGGAAACGCAAGGGGAATGATAGAAGTGCTGAACGTATCCACAGGAATATATCCCAGAGGTAACTTATTATTAAGCTTTGAAAATAAAAACTCCACACGTTAATTTGTGCGAAATTTTTTTTAATTGTTTTTAGATGTGTATTTTTAATTTTCGTGTGAATTCTATTGTGTCGTATTTGTTATTTGTTTTTATTTATTTCAAGTGACAAAAAATGTCAAAAAAAGTGTGAGTCGTACTCGCAAAGCGAAAGTTTTCCGTACAATATAAACGGAGTTTGTAGACAAGGCAGATGGAATGTTGTAAAAG
Organism: Pharmacophagus antenor; assembly: GCA_018245475.1. NCBI lineage: Eukaryota > Metazoa > Arthropoda > Insecta > Lepidoptera > Papilionidae > Pharmacophagus > Pharmacophagus antenor. The sequence goes on from DWQX01005557.1 coordinate 11,210, forward strand.
CTATTAACTCATAATATACTCTCACGTATTGAAAAATCAAAAAAATTTTATTGACACTCAATAGGTAAAGTTGAATTAAGTAGAGAATTTATTTTGTTTTTTTTTATTCAATATCATCATGTATTTTTGTGTGTGTGTGCAGTGGCTGTGGATATACACAATATGTGAAAATTTCAACTTTCTACCTATCACGTTTCATGAGATAGAAGCCGCTGACAGAAGAATGTACAGAAAGAAAGATGGCGGAGTCTCAGTAATAGGGGTTCGATTGTCACCCTTTGCGGCACGGAACCCTAAAAAGAATAATATAATGCTTACAGAACTAGCACACAGTACATAACTAAATAAGACAATATTAATTTTGTATTAGGCGGCAAATGTATTGACAACAATGATTTATGTACTATGACTTATGGACAATCCATTCTATTAGTAACTAATATCTTATAGTCTAATTACCGTTTAAAGTTACACGAAATTTAACCGATATTTTAAAAAGTCAATGTCGAGCTGGTGATGGGGTCAATAACCTGCATTTTCATTCATATTGTACTTTAGTGAAATGAGTTAAAGTCAGAGGCGATATGTCATACAAGCCCGAAAGTCCAGCTTACATTAGTAAAGTAACGATGTAAATTAAAATTAATTACTTATAGTTGGATCTGATATAAACCAATGATAAAGGTGAAAAGTGATAAAAACGACATAATTTCATCACCATCTATCATTTATATGTTTATTTTAGTGTTTTATACTTGCCCTATAAGCACGTCATTGGTTTCAACGTGTTTAATTTTGCTCCTGTGTCTCTGTGATTATTAGCGGTAGCTGAGTTAGCGTAGGGCGCCGGACAAACGGGCCCCGTAGTAAAACTAAAACCGGCACTGGTTGTTAGGATATATTTATTGCCGATATATAATACTATATATGCTCGAAACTTCGTAGGTGGCAGCAGTATACTGGGCGGGAAGGTGCAGGCGATCGCGTGCGAGTCGAGCGGTCGTATGTTTTGGGCGGCCAACGACAAGGTGCGTTGAGGTGCACGTAGCAATACTTCCCCTTTAATGTTCTACGGTTCGTGAGTAACCTGTGTAAGTCGTGAGTAATACTAACAACGACTAACACCAATATGAGGTAGCTTTCTTTTCGATTAACTCCGTCGCGCAGCTGTTTACCAATTGCCTTGTAATGCGAATGTCTTGGGTTCGCTTCCCGAGCCACGGGCGTTGTCAAGTCGGGATGGTGACGGAAGTTTTCGATGTTGCCTGGCTAGTTATCGCCCTCAACGTCGGTTTGCGGCCATGACAGCATGATAACAGCATGGCTGTCTTCCGACCTATATGAGCGCCAGGAGTATTCATGGAAATACGCTTCACTATCTACGGGCTCATTGTCACTTAACGTCAGGCGAAATCCAGGTTGTGTTAGCTTTTCCTTAATTTACAACGGTTTTGTATGAAGATGACCGCACAAAAATATGCGATCCGCTCTATGTAGGGTTGCCCGAGTTTACCACAAAGCGAGCCGTTCGCTCGTTTGTCAAGTTAATGATGTAAGGCGTT